>CM047508.1:29616936-29686045 GCA_026122265.1 Ammodytes dubius | reverse complement strand
GTCGCAGCCTACACGAGGTTACTCAAGGACGGCCGGGCCCAGCTGCTCACGCCAGTACTCACAACTACAATCAGACGGAATAACAGCCAGTCTTCTGTCAAAATACTACTTCTATTGCTACTACTATCTGGAGATGTTCATCTAAATCCTGGACCCCTTTTTCGCTCACCAGCTATTTCAACCGAGCAAAATATCATCCCGATGCAGTCGGAATCGTCTGAAGTCACTCATCCATTCCAACCGGTTATTATTACAACCCCGCTGCAACTCACCCAGACTCGGCAGACTCTGATGCAGGAGAGCGTCTGTCCTGGCGTGGCCGCGGGGGTCATGGGTCTTGGGGGTCGGCTCGCCGGAGGGGATGCTGGTCGGTGCGGTTCCGCTGGGGAGACATGGATGAGTGGACGGGCTAGTCCACTTATCGATGTTCGAGGTGTCGCGCTGGGTTCCCGGGTGTCCACGGCCGTGCTGGGAGAGCATGTCGGGCTAGTGCGGTGGCTGCAGTCATACCCTTCGGGCTCGGATGGAAGCGCGGAGTTGAATAATCCCCCACTTGTTGCTGCTTCAGCGGCAATGGTACTTGGCCAGTCCGGGACCACCGGCGGCACTAACACTGGGGTGAGTTTGGCGCTTGGTATTAACCTATACAGTACTCCAGCTATAAACTGTCACTCTCGCGGTGAACCGTTTGTGACAGCTGGCGAATGTCAACAAAGACGGTCGCCCGCAAGGGCCAAAAAACATTTCACTAATCGCGCAGTCCAGAAACAACGGCAGCTAAGACTTTTTCAAACTGTGAATCATGCCAAAATCATATGGAATTCTGAATGTAAACCTAAAGGAATACTGGGAGGACATATAAATATCAGAAGCATACTACCTAAAATAGACCAGATCCGGAATGCACTTAATGACTCTAATTTGGACTTTTTGTGTATTTCTGAGAGCTGGTTAAATCCTAATGTTCCTACTGACCTAATTGACATATCAGGATACACATGCTATAGGAGAGATAGGGCCAAGGGAAGGGGAGGGGGTGTTTTAATTTATATTAGGGAATATCTTAAATGTGTAGAGTTTGAATTGAACCTGAATTTAGAGTGCCTGGGATTGACTGTAATGCTCTCCCCTAAAATGAAATTTAACATTGTTGTGCTTTATAATCCCCCATCTCATGATGCAAATGTCTACAATGAACTGAAGAATCTTCTCTCTGTTGTCGATAACTGTCATGAATGTATGTTGTTTGGGGATTTTAACATTAACTGGTTGGATAAAAGTGGTAAATCAAAATTAAAATCAACAATGGAGAAATTTAAATACAAACAGCTGATCAGTAGACCTACTCGAATCACTAGGAAAAGTGAAACCCTCATAGATATGATTTTTACAAACAGGCCAGAGCGGGTAACAAAAACATATAATCTAATAACTGGCCTTTCAGATCATAATATGATACTGATGGTACGAAAGCTAACAAAAAAACGCCTAGTACACCACAACAAAACAGAAAATCTAATTCTAACAACTGCAATTCCCAAGTCAAACGTTGGTGACTTTGAACATGACTTGAGTGAAATTAATTGGGAAAAGGTAACTAAAGAGCCAGATCTAAACCACAGTGCCAACAACTTTGTCTCAACCCTTTGTGATCTAATTGATAAATACACACAAACCTGGAAAAGCAGACCCAAGAAATTATCTCTTCCATGGGTCAACAGTGATATCCTTCAGATCATTAAAAAGCGAGATCTTGCTCTTAAAAGGTCTTTAATAACAAAAAACAATACTGACCACCTTATCTTCACAGGCCTGAGGAACAAAGTAGTGTCTGAATTACGAAAGGCCAAGACCAATTACTTCTCTAAACTCATTGAAGAGGCCAATGGTAATAGTTCAAAACTGTGGCAACATATAAACAAACTAACCAACTCCAGCAAGCATAAGCACCCCAAAATAACCAGTCTGAAAGTAGGTGATACTTTTATCCATAGCAATGAGTCCATTGCAAATGTTTTTAATAGCTTTTTTATTGAGTCTGTACACGAGCTGGCAAGTCATTTTAAAGCTACAGAGTCATCTATTGAATAACTTGACAATGCTCAGTCTGACTCCTTTTATATTAAATTGGTATCTCATGATAAAGTTAAAAAGGTGATCACAAACATGAGTAACTCAAAGTCAAAAGATATTCATAATCTTCATGCTGCATTAATCAAGAAACATCAGAGCTACCTGTTAGAGCCAATCACTTACTTAGTTAACCTGTCTATACAAACCAAAATATTCCCAGAAAGCTGGAAAACTGCAATAATTACCCCTGTTTATAAATCAGGAGACAAGGACATAGCAAGTAATTATAGGCCTATTGCTATCCTCCCTGTTGTCTCAAAGGTTCTGGAGAAAATTATAGCTGAGCAACTAATGGAACATTTAGAGTCTAACCAGCTGCTTCATCCACAGCAGTTTGGGTTTAGACAGAAATACTCAACTGAAACAGCTAATTGTTATTTGCTTGAAAACATAAAAGCTTCAATGGATAAAGGAAATGTTGTTGGGGCAGTGTTCCTAGACCTAAAAAAGGCCTTTGACACGGTAAACCACAGTACTCTAATGAACAAGTTAAAACAGTTCAAAATGTCATCAGAAGCTCTGCAGTGGTTTACATCTTACCTGGAGGGGAGAGAGCAATGTGTCAGGGTCAATGGGGTCAGGTCCCATCTGCGTACCAGCAGCATGGGAGTACCGCAAGGGTCTGTACTTGGTCCACTGTTGTTTTCTATGTATATCAATGACCTACCAAACTGCTGTCCGGGGTCCAACTGTCAAATGTATGCTGATGACACTGTTATCCATGTGTCCAGTAAAACACCCAGCTTAGCAGGTGAGCACCTGACACAAGCATTACTCAGCATCTCCAAATGGCTTGAGCTGTCTCAGTTGACCATTAATGTGAAGAAAACCGTCTCTATGTGCTTCTCCATCCGTAATAGACCTGTCACCGATGTTTTTGAGGTACGGATCAAAAATGAATTAATTGAATCAGTAAATGAAGCAAAATATCTGGGCATCATCCTGGATAAGAATTTAAAATTTGTTACGCAGGTTAAGTATGTTGCAAAGAAGGTCAAACTAAATCTAAACTGTTTCCGTTTCATAAGAAGGGACTTGTCATGTAAAACGGCCAAATTATTTATGCACGCTATGATTTTTTCTCATTTGTCATACTGTATCACATCATGGTCACAAACTTCTTCTACCACATTAAAACCTATCTTTTCAATATACAAACAGACAATAAAAGTCATGGACCGGAAACCCATGAGATGGCATCACTGTGGCATTCTAAAAAAACACAACCTTCTCACCTTTGATAACTTTATTAATTTGAGTAATCTTAAATTGTTTTTCAAGTGTGTAAATAACCATGTGTCACCACTGTTGTCTGAATTGGCCATCAGACGTCAGAGCTCTCGTCGGGCAAATACACGAGCCTCCATCAATGGTGATTGTCTTGTTCCAATGCACAAGACATCTTTCGGTCAGTCTGTTTTCTCTGCAAAGGGGGCAAAACTGTGGAACCTCTTGCCCACTAGTCTAAAACTAGAGACTAATGGCAACACTTTTAACAGAGAACTTAAACAACGGCTCAAATCAAATCAACAGTGCTCACTCAAATAATTTACAACTGGTTTATTGTTTGATCATGCTGCCTTTGTTTTACTCTACGTAGCCTATATATATTGACTCATTATATTGCTGCTCTGTACTCTATTGTATTCTGCATTTTTACTCTTTTAATTATCAGTTTTTTATCAGTATTTGATCTTGTTTCTGTTTTGTTTAGTTTATTTTGTTGTTTTTAAAAAGCCTCCTGTGGACAGGTGTTGTAAACTAGCATTTATGCTAACACACTGTAAACAATGCATCTGGTTCGTCCAATGACATTGTCATGTCCATGTCCAAATAAAATCTACTATACTATACTATGTCCGCACAAAAACAACAACAACACGGCCAACAATTGTGCCAAAAGACAAATTAACAGCAACTAAACGGAACAAATAGCCTTAAAACAGCATTGCAGATTCACACAAACAGCAAGGGAGCACCATACCAAACACATTTACAGCACCATTGTGTGCACGGCAGTACAAAATAAAGGCAAGTATCCTACATTACCCTACCTGGCTGTGACGGGACCGTGGCTGGCGTAGATACACCGGTGCTTCGTTGTACTTTTCGTGAAAGTTCCCCGGACATAGCAGTTATGTTTCGGTTCATTATGGAGGTGGTGGCTGCACACAACCGGAGTGGAGCGTGCCGGTTGTAGCTTCGCTGGAGACGGGGAAGCCAGTTGGACGGCGCCGGGGGTTAGCAGCAGTCTAGCCGGCCAGCAGGTGAACACTGTCGGGTAGCGGTGTAGCAGGGAGGCGGCGTAGATAAACACCGGTGCTTCGTTGTACTTTTCGTGAAAGTTCCCCGGACTTAGCAGTTATGTTTCGGTTCATTATAGAGGTGGTGGCTGCACACAACCGGAGTGGAGCGTGCCGGTTGTAGCTTCGCTGGAGACGGGGAAGCCAGTTGGACGGCACCGGGGGTTAGCAGCAGTCTAGCCGGCCAGGGCCAGCAGGTGAACACTGTCGGGTAGCGGTGTAGCAGGGAGGCGGCGTAGATAAACACCGGTGCTTCGTTGTACTTTTCGTGAAAGTTCCCCGGACTTAGCAGTTATGTTTCGGTTCATTATATGGAGGTGGTGGCTGCACACAACCGGGTGAGTTAACTAATGCTATCCGACTGGTGCTAACTTGGTTTATCAGCTAAAGCACAGCCAAAGGAAGCCCATTCTCCTGGCTCACTTTCCACACATCTTCCCCGAGCGGCTTCATACAGCAACAGCCGCCCGACTACATTTCCTCCTCGGTGTTTCTCAGTCTCTGTGTACACACTGTCCTCCCACCGTGTTAGTTGTTGGTATCCGGGGAATGGTAAATTGAGGGTTCGTTGCATAGATAGTACAGTATAGATAGTTTGTTGGTGAAGACATTGCTAATGAACGTCTCCTGTTAGCTCCTGCTAACCTGCTAACAGGAGACAGCTGGGAGGGACTGCTGCGCGAGGAATGAGGCCACCTGTAAGTGCTTGGAAACGGGGAAGGGAGGGGCCGCGCAGGCACCCGCTGCTCGTTGTGAAGAGTCATAGCGATACGTGTTTTCACCTCAAAAAGTCGCCAAAAGTCACCAATAACTCCAGAAAAGAAGCTAGATTTGTCGCTTGTCGCTTTTTTGAAAAAAAGTCGCCAAAGGGGTCTGAAAAGTCGACAAAATCGCTAAGTTGGCAACACTGATTGCTATTCCTGTCTGCCGTAGTAGGACCAAACAGTAGTTTCAGACTGCTAGGGTCGTGAATGCTCACGCAACTGACGCATCAACGTCGTTGCCAAGTGAACGGACAGTCCCACAGCCAATAAGAACGGAGTATCTGAGCCTGCTCTGATTGGTCAAAATTAACATGAGCGGTGGCAATTTTGGGGGGCAGCACACAGAGGCAGGGGGGAGCAAAGTGATGAAAAAATATTTTCAGACCACTTCACCTACATATAGCTGAATGGCTATTATGACAGTTTTGCCAAATATTACAGTGAAAAAATTATCCACTGCAGCTTTAACTGTGCAGCAGTACACCATATATACAATATCAAATCACATACACAGCAACACAAATACAACATACTGCAGTAAGCTCTAATGAGTAAAGACATAATTGTAGAAATACTCAAATATTTACCCAAAGGGAGGCAGAGCTCAAATATTTATATCTGAGATGCAAAACAAATATCTATTCATTGTATCACTTTGCACATGCATATTCAAATCCATTTTTAATCCCCCAATTCTGTTGATTTGGGATTGATATCAGCTTTTAATGATGCATTTTAAAACTAATGGGTTATACAGTATACATTATGTGTTCAATATGAGCCATTAGTTTTGCACAGCGGGCCTCTTCTCAGATCAATTTTTTAATGTTGTGTTTTTCCAAATATTAAGGTATTTTGCAGTTACAATATTGTAAAAACAAACAAAAGCAACCTTCAGTAACATTAAACAATCATAGCAGAAGCCTGTTGCACCAAACAAAACAGCAAAAAAATAAATACACTTCATTCCCCATAGCAATGAGTATGATGCAATGCAGTAACAAGAGCTGCTGTAGCGAGGCTCCCCTCTCACACACTCTTCCTCTCACTCATCCTGTCTTTGTCTCTCCTCTTGTCTCATGCATTGGCACGCAGCATTCTATTATGCATTCCCAATTAGGAGAATGCTAATGGGTTTGTGACCTTGTTGTCATGGTAACAGATGCATATCCTCAGGTTATTACTGAGCTGTGAGTTATGTATGGATCACACACGTTGCACCTTGGGGATATAATTATATGATACTAACAATGACGCTATTTCTGTAGCTGCTTTAATCTCCATCAGGTATGAGAATAGATCACTTCATGGGGCTAAAATGCTTCAATTGCATCCAAAGCTCCACGTTCCCACCCCTGATGTTGTTTTAATTTACAGTTAATGATTAAAAAAAACTGAGACAATATGCAATCTGATGCTAACGCCTTTGGGAGTTCCCCTTGTTGCCAGTCTCTGTCTTCAATGGCTAAACATATACAACTATGCCTTGCAATAAATATGTATACACATGCTATATAAGGCACTCCACTGTTACTGTCACTATGTTGAATGGTGGAATGAACATCTGATTCTGAGAGAGATTTAGTTAAAACCCTCTAGTGTGTTGCTATAAAGACAAACAATATTGCCAGAGGTCCATATCATACATGGCAGAGGTGGCATGCCTGCTATGCATATAGTGCATGGGGGAAAGGTAGAATAGGTTCATTGATTCCTGTTCACCTGTGTTGAGTTGCTCTGCTGCTCTAGAAGTTGTGATTCCAATTGATACATCGTATGGCCGGTGTTAAAGGAATACTTCATCCATACGGAACAGTTCTATCTTTAAAAAAAAAAAAAGTTATTCCCTCGAGTATTTCCCTTTGGCCCAGCTGTCCTGTTAATCCTAACCCTACATTATACCATGTGTGATGTCACACAAGGGAAACATGTATGGTTAGCCAGTGAGACCATAAAACACTCTTTCTGCCTTTTCTCAGGCTAGGATGAACCGATAACTAAAATGTTTGCACATTTATACTACATTGGATTTCAGAGTTCAACACGACATCATACTTCCACCGGTGACGTTGGTCTTTAACCTCAAAACACTGTAGTTGTGGTTGTATCTCTATCTGATTCCACACATCCATGGCAGAGAATTAAAGAAGACATTTGGAGAGGGGGCACAAAACCACTTTACACTTAAAGAAGGGTCATACAAAGATAAAGATGACATGAATACACTCCATGTATGGGTCAATAATAGCATCTTCCATCTATCTTTCTGGTGGGTGAAAGTCTCAAGCAATTTGCTCGGAGCTCAGTGGCCTATACCGTCAGCTCTGACATATATTAATCTCTCTCCTAGATAGAGACGTGAAGATGGACGTATCACATTCAAAAGTAAAAGCTCTCTTTGGCTGTCTGTCAGTGAAATTAAAGAATGATCGTTTGTGTTGCATGTGTGTGCAGTGTGGGTGTGCAACCTGTGTTCATTAGTTAGCTTATGTTTGTCTCTCGGGTTCCCTCCAGGTAAATGATGTTGAGACTCGCAGACAGCCTATATTGAGGGGACGCATCGCTGAGTTGTGTGTGTCAGGGAGCAGATGCCTTTTTTTAGCATTTTTTTTTTCCAATCCTGTCATGGTGTCCCATCATCCCAGATGGATGCTGTCAAGCAGCTTAATGATGCCTGTTTTCCCTCATGGACTCTGGCTATAGCAGCAGTTTACATGCAGAGCAGCGGACAGACATGCTGAAACACTCACGCCCACACTCACACCTCTTTATTTATATGTGAGGCAGTGTAATTACTCAAACATAGCGCCATTGCAGCACAAATTAAGCCTTTTATGAGATGTAACAATGGATGGTTGATTTGAGAAGAAATTGTATTGTGGAAAATGATGACACCATTGTCCTTGATAGTGATATTTTAATCTAGTTAAATAGTGTAAATTGTATTGTACAATAGAACAACTCTAAATGAACAAGATCTCACCTTTAAGCAGATTGTTTATTTGATATCACACTGTGAATGTTTCCACAACATACTTATGGAGAGGCAAAAAGCAACATACTGAGGTAGCCACATGCCTATCTACAGTTAAGAATTAAATCTTAAGTGAA
The DNA here is from genome assembly GCA_026122265.1 of Ammodytes dubius. Taxonomy (NCBI): domain Eukaryota; kingdom Metazoa; phylum Chordata; class Actinopteri; order Uranoscopiformes; family Ammodytidae; genus Ammodytes; species Ammodytes dubius. The sequence goes on along the minus strand of CM047508.1, from coordinate 29,677,734 downwards.
TGGTAATCCTGTGACACTACCATTCCATTTACACACAGACTAAGTACACAATTAACTATTATATATTATATAATAAAATAATATCTAAATATAAGGCCAAATATAACATCACGACTCAGCGCAGCCGGTACACTACTAAAGTCACACTACAGAGCTGAATCAACACCTCACCCATTGTCAGCAGAAACTGAACATTATACAGCAAACTTCACAGTCATGGTATTTTTAATGCTGTTCCATTGAATTGCACCAAATAAAGTGTTGACTCAGTGAGTCCACCATCTTTGTTTTTTTGTCCATGATTTATTAACACAGCTACCTGACTGTCTTTACATACTGCGTGTGTCAGTAAGTGTGTTTTGTTTTGCTCAGCAGAGCATTGGATCTCATGATTTATGGTGGTGTCAGTTCAATGTCTTCCTCATGGCCCTGCTCGCTGTCATAGATTGTCCTCATGAATACTGTTGTTGTATGTCTTTGTAAACATTTGCCTCTGCTTAGTCTTCATTAGCTTTTTTTCTTTCCATTTTTCTTTACTTTCCTAACAGACCTTTTGACTTCTAGTAAAAGCAGCACCTGTGTAATACTTAATGTTAATGGTTCCTCTGTCCCATTGAAATGTCCCGATGAGACAGTGCACTTAGTGCTTGGCCGCTGAAACTGGCACGTATAGAATGCAGCCATTATTAATGTTACTAGTTAGACCTTTGTGTAAGAAGTCAAAGTGTCCTCTAGTCCAATTGGTCTATTTCCAAAAGGAGGTTCACAGTGCATGCAGGTGTGTGGCATTCAGCGGATTAAAAAAAATAAGCTCTATTTGTGTCTTGTCTACACCAACACAGATATTGTTGTGCTTTAAAACAGTCTGTCTGTGCATTGACTTGTGAGACAGACCCAATGTCTGTTATTCAACACAGTGCTTGTTTTAATTTAGGTGAAAACATATAATGTCAAGTCAACCTTGATGAGGTCAGTGAAAGCCCCAAAAGTGTCAACAATATAATTAGAAAGGGCGACTGTTGGACATTTTCAAACACAGGCTGTTAAAAACACAGAGCTGTGTAGTGTGATATTGCCCAGTGATGTATTAACTACTGTAGACATTGGACGTTGAGATCAGAAGAATCCATGGTTACTCCATTGTATATGCAAGCCGTAGCACCTGGGAGGCTACATTTGTTGCCTAGTCTGAATGCTCTTTAACACACTCTCAGGGATTTTATTTTGTAGGCGGTAATTGCTCCCATGGTTAAACAAGTAGAGTCAGTGATTAAGTAAAACCAATCAGCAGGCTCAAAGGACTGGCTCTCCATTTGTATTTTGCATTCTGGGATGCTGAATATTGTCATTGACTTAAAGCCACTACGAGTAAAATGGCACGTTGGCGTCCCCTTTGGACAAAAGCGGTAGTATTTTTACGACGCCAGCTGTCGTGAAGCTGTTTTCTAGCGCGTGCCAGGCGTGCGAGATTCAAATAATCAGGAAGCAATATAGTGCATGGCCGTGTGTTGAAAGTGTGAGGGCACCGGACTCTTTTCGGCTCCGTGAGAGTGGTTGGTGACACAGCATCAACTAATATCAGTCAGTGCCACACACACCTGATTGCAATGAGTTGATGCAGCAGTGTCACCTAACTACTCTCTCTCACGGAGCTGAAAGATTACGTATCCTCACAGAAAGCGAATGAACGAGAGATGGCAGTTAGTATGGATCACGATGAGGTAATGTGTTTATGTTGTTGTAAATAATGACTATTTCAGATGAATAATGGTCATCTGATGATGCTGGTGAGGCAAAGTAAACTTTGTTTTAGTAGGCTACCGCTCATTCATTTAGGAGTAAACACTGCAGTCTAGGTTCGCTCCGTGAAATTGTGTATAGATTGCTTGGCAACGCCCTCCCGCCCGCCTATCACTCTCCCTTGTAGCTTTTCTTCATTGCATTTTCTTTTTTTTCTTTGATAGTTCAGCCCCGTTATCAGTCATTATGACGACAAATAACTGTCTCAAACAATGCTCCCGCTCCCCTTCCCTCACCTGGAGGGGTAGGCTTCTCAAATCACATTCCTGCGCGCCACACTGAAATCTGCGACCAATACGGATATGTGACTATAGAGCATGCACGCATGAACCGAAAATCGGACTGGGTGTGCGACCAGACCAAACACAGTAATAAACACTATATAAAAACGTCTTTCTTTGCACTGATGGTCTCGTTTGCTGTTAATCCCATGTGCTATATAATACACAAGCAGACATGGAAGAGGGAAATTTACAAGGAAAAAAAATATTTTTTAACATGAACAGATTGACCTATAATGCAAATATGAAGGTAGAGTAAACTATGTTGAACATTGAGAGGTTGACACAGAATACACAAAAGTAAAAACATTTTCCAGATTACCGGAGAAACAGCATCTTGGACAGGAAGCTGATATATCTTTCAGTTCAACTGAGGACACTGAAGTTTAAGTTTGAAGGTGGCTTTCTTTTTGTTTCAGTTTTTATGTTTCATAACTCACGCTTGATTTAGGATGATTGGTAATTTTACATCATTTCACACATCCAACCCAGGCATTTGCTGAATTGTGTTGAATGATGTTTGTAGATGGTGAGCAGCGTTATGAATCAATCAGAGCAATGTAGCTTCACAGCCTGGTTCAAACCCAATGAACCACAGAATGAATCAGATGTTGCCGTTTAACAGAGTTTGTGTTCAGATACTGTGAGGTTAAAGACAGGAGTTTCACACTGTGACTGACAGATTCAAATTGACTGGAAGCTGTCACATGTGGTGTTGTGTGGGCCTACACATAAAATATATAAACCCAGTTGCGGCTCCTGACAATAATCTCAGGAGGGGCAATTGTTGCCATGATGGCTAAAATGACCCATTCAATTGTTAAATTAACCAGACAGATCATTTCACAATGCCATATTGCATTAAACAATGTGTTTGTCCTATTCACCTCGTGTAACCACTTTTTGTTGACAGACCTTTCATATGAGTTTTTCTTTTTATGATTCATCAACACTGAGATAAGTTAAAGGTAATTTATGATTATGAGAGGAAACATGAGGCTGTTTAAAATATATTTAAATGTTACTCGTAGCCGCTTTAATGGCAAATGTGTTGAATAATGAGTAGGCAGTGGAAAAAAGCAAGTATGGATCTAAGTGAGACATTTTATGTAATATAAGAACGGACATTTTAGGTATCCACCATTTCTTAGCAGTAGTTTTTCTGTCCCAGTTATTTGTTAGTAAAAGTGAACATATTATGTAAAGGACATACTGCAAAAGTGCACAATTACTGATGGGAAGACATATTAAGCCAGCATGGACCAAATAGAATACAGCCTACATGAATTGTCATTTAATAATGTGGCAGTTACATCAAACTAATCATTAACCTAAGGGTAGGTTTATTTTCATAATACATCAACACAATCAAGTTGGAATTATGGGAGGCATTTGAAGATGGCCCTGTTCTTCCCATTCTGCAAACATTGCATGCAACATACAGTACAGGCCAAAAGTTTGGACACGCTCAATGCGTTTCCTTTATTTTTATGACTAGTTACAATGTAGATTCTCACTGAAGGCATCAAAACTTTGAATGAACACATGTAGAATTCTTTGCTAAACCATTTCAGGTGACTCCCTAATGAAGTTCATTGAGAGAGCACCAAGGGTTTGTAGCGCTGTCAAAAAAGCAAAGGGTGCCTACTTTGAGGAATCTAAAATATAAGACCTATTTAAGAGTCATTTCACACTTTTTTGTTAAGTACATAATTCCATATGTCCCTTCAAAGTTTTGATGCCTTCAGTGAGAATCTACAACGTAAATAGTCGTGAAAATAAAGAAAACGCATTGAATGAAAAGTGTGTCCAAACTTTTGGCCTGTACTGTAAGTCTTTTTAGCATTAGGACAGCTTGATTATAATGTTTGAACAAGGAGAGACTTAACTCTCTTATAGCCCTATAAGAGCAAATGGGAAATGAGTGGGATAGCTTTGAGAGGAGTGAGTAGGGGAGGGAAAAAAGTAATGTTGCTGATACACTCTTGCTCTTATTATTGTTAATGCATAAACTATAATACATTCCTCATCGCAATTCCTGGAAGTGGTGTAAGTAGAACACAATTTGAATGAATTGGAGTTCACTTCTTTAGCCACCTTAATCTATTTTACCCCAGCCTCCACTTGTCCTTGTCTTTAAAAGACAGCTGTCTTCCGTGTGAGTTGAATAAGAACAAACAAAGGAACACACCAAGGCCAAGTAGTAAACATTACTTTGGAGCCATCACATGCAAACTACACAAACAACTAATGAATAAAGAGTTTATCAAGTGAAGCGTTTATCACAACTTGATGCAGAGTTCTCATTTGTCGTTCCCATTCAATGCTCACCTCAAATAAATTGAATTAGAACATAGGTTGCGTTCCGAATCGCATACTTTCTACTATATAGTATGTAGAAAAAAGATTTAGGATGTCCCGATTCTTTTGGCCAGATTTAGGATGGTTAGAATACCCGGATGGTCTACTTCATGCGGCCAAGATTGTTAGTGTTGAAAAGTGCATCCTATTTGGGCGATTCTGACCCACAATCCAGTGCGCACGTGAAGTGACGTAACATCGACGAAGCCTATAGGCCCATGTTATGAAAACAAACGGGAATGCGACGGATATAAAAGCAAGAGGCAAGATCAAGGCGCAATGTTATGATGAAATAAGAGAGAAAAGTATGTCCCAATAGTATGTCTACTGCATCCTAACTAGATTCTTTTTATCGTCGGATGTAGTATGTAGAATAGAAAAAAGAAAGAGTATGCGATTCGGAACGCAACCAATGTTTGATTTGATCTATGAGAGGGTTAGGGTTTTTTGATTAATGTATCTGTATCTATTTTTTCTACCTATCCATATCCTATCATCCATCCTTACATTTGTATTCAAGCTGAACACTAGTTTTAATTGGACCCCAGGAAGACTAGTCTGCCGCTTCTGCGTCAACTAATGGGGATCCACAATAAACAATAAACAATAAACAATAAACCTTGTTAGGATATGTGTTACACCACATTTTGTTCCGATAGTTTTTCCAAGTTGGGACATGCTACGGATGAAATAAGAACCAAGATGACATTCTGGCAACTCATGCTGCAGTTAGTTACAGTCACTGCCTGTATTTGAATTCCCACAGTGAAAGCAGGCGAGGAACAATTTTCCAAATGTTGTCATTGCTGACATGCATATACTGTAGCAGCAATTTAAGTTGCAATATAGTTGTAGTCACATTCTCAAGCATGTTGCAGATGCACATTGTTGTATCTTAAATGAGACAACATTGCAGAACGATTGAGTAGTGAGTGTGTGGATTGAACCCATATGTCCTTATTGTCACTGGCAGTGCCTTTTTATAGATTTACTGTATCTAGCTTTATACCACATGTTTGTCACCTACACATCTGGCATGTGACATCATTTAGATTAACCTTTTCTTTAGCCTGAAACATCTTGTTTTAATGACTGTGGCTGCCTGTTTATGGCACCCTTGAAACCATTGATAGATGTTCATATTTTCAAGCTCTTTCAATGGCCAATAATGTGGCGGATGGGGCTATTTTTTTCCAAAACTCTTGCTATCCAAGAGTAAGAAATCCACTGGTTAGATATTGTATGTGTCTGCTGCATGTGCTGTTATTTAAATGCACTTCATGTCAAAGTTATGATATATCTATCCATCTATCCATTCATCCATCCATCCACTCTTGCGTTCCTTTGTTTAATCCTTATGTTAAGGGTGCCGTGTCACCTTGAGTATGTTTCCAGCATGGCAGCAGAGGCTACTTTCTTATTCTGTGAGTGTGTGCTGCAGTAATGTCTGTCACAGCCCATTTCCCTCTAGAATAGAAAATGCCAGCTGACACACAGCCCGGGATTAACCACACTGTTTGTCCGTGTGTGTGTTGGCTGTGAGTGCATGCTCTCTCCTGCAGCACACCACTCAGTCAAAGATTTGTGTGTGACATATCAAACAGGTAAAATGCAATTTTTCTGTTAGTATAGCCACCTGACACAGTACAACAATGAATGCAACTTCCTGGATACAACCTATGATATGCACTTTTCAGTATTTAAAGACCCACTTATAATTGTCTATATCAAATATAAAAAAAAAATAGTCTAATACATCAGCCCTGTGAATTAATTAATTGGGGTTTGAAATGTTTAGTTATGTCGCTGTTGACAGTGGTGAAAGAGGTACTGAGATTGTTTAATTAAGTACCAAAACCAAAACCACAAACCTCCAAAGCAGTGGACACTTTTTCCAATTAGTGTTAACACTTAATCGTTTAAGCACATCTGTGCAAATGAGTTAATTACAATTGTCTACCATTTGCACTTTTTCCAATTGATTATATTTTGCTGATCGAAACTGATTTGTGGCTTTTCAGTTGAAAAAGTTTAATTCTCCAAAATATGTCAATTTTTGTGGCATATTATTTTGTTATATCCGGTAAAATGTCTGTTGGGTAAAATGTGAAGCTCGCTCACAAAGTGGGTGTTTCTCACATCCTACAACAACCCAGCATTCATCCGGTCAAGTTAGGTGCTATTCATGAGTATGGATTCTACAAAACATATTAAGAGCCACAGCGGCTTATGTTCAATTTCTGAACATGGATGAAACTAGACAAGTAAAGAAGGAGGAAATGAAAGAAGAGTACGGTTATACTGTAATCAGTGGAACAAGTCAGGATAAAGAAATACACAGAACAGTACAACGATATAGAGCTGTCCCAGATGAAATACAGACCAACATTGCAGACCATCTAATATACAGCACCAAGGCCTTACAATGCCAGAAGCTGCTTGCTGAGTGCAACCTCATGTAAACCGTGCTTACATTCCAAGGAAAAACATGCACGCACTCAAGTCTGTACTGGAATTATTCATGTTACAGTATTCCAGTTTTAACAATTGGGATTTGAAGTAAAAACATGTAATCAAGTCGATTTAAAGTCAGAATAAAACTGATGCATGTCTGAAACTAGTGTAGAGAAAGCTTATGAACATAGTACAGCACAGGGCAGTGTATAAGACTAAAGTGCAGTAAGTTTATCTATTTATGAATTCCAGTGTGAAGGACTTGATGACGACTTTCTGATGGAAGCTGAAGAGCAGCTTTTGCACTTCGACAAGAGCAAGACGTCTGCAACATGGTGGTGGCAAATTATGCCATTGCACCGAGAGTGATCTCTGAAGAGTGCAGCCTTAGAGTACAATGTCGTCTTTTTAAAATTGCAACTCTGTCAGCATCTGTACAATAGATAGTGTGTCGAAAATACATCATATGACCAAGAAAACTACTCTATGATGGTACCATTTCAGATAAACTGACAGAGTGAAGGAGCTGCGGAACAAGTACACTATATAAAGCATTGGTTTGCACTACAAATAGTATTTGAAGAAAAAGAACACAGCATATTTCTGTAATTATGATTCTATAGTGAAAGGGATATTATATGTTGTTTATGTATCATAGAGAATTATGAAAAAAAGCTGAAAACACTCTTGTGTTTGTTGGTGAGAGTGGTATCAATCAGGCCATAGGCAGTGGGATATGGTCAAAACGGTATAGGCCAGCGAGCCACAGGGATGTGCCAGGCCAAAGCAGGGGCAAGTTTCACTGAGACTGGTGAGAGTACACATATTGACCCATATATACAATAATATCACACCCATAAACGTCTGATAAACGTATACCTGGAAATAAGAGAGGTTTTTGTAAGGCATGACTTGCCAAACTTATCTAAAAATCTCAATCCGTTTGGAATTGATTCAATGTACTACTTACTTTTCACCACTGCCTGCTAAATGGTATAGCAATATATAGAGAGTATTGCTTTGTTCCGTCAATGTACTGTTTATGAAGTATGACTGCACTTTCACTGGCTGTGCATGTGCCCTGCAGGCACATACTGCAGCTGTCTTTGTTTCATTGAGTCAGTCTGGTATATTTCATATAACCTGACCTGAATACAGTAAAAGTGTAATGAACACATTTAGACAGTATGCACAACAATTTAGGCAATCCAAATCAGACAATGAAGTAATCCCCACCCTAATTCAACATGGCTGTGGAAAACGTCTTTGCTGTTGTCTTTAACAATACTTCTGACGACCAGAGTGTATCCTTAACCATGCCACCCATTTTTCATACTATTCCTTAGAAGTTGCACATACTGTATATTCAGTTGCAGAGAAGACATCCTTGTGCCTTTCCACAATAAGGTCGTCATTTTATGAAATTGTAAGTGTTGATCATTCTGTACTTTCACATGCAGTTTAGACTTTCATTTAGACTTTCAGCATAGATACAAATGGAGTCAGCCCTTTTAGGTGTGTACTAAGAACATTGTTCAGCCTCTTCCCTCACTTCATCCTTCTTACCATGTGCTTTAGTTGAGACCTCTAAACTACCATTCTCGGTCCAGTGGACTACTTTAACACAGGCTAATAAAGCAGGTCCATTAGGAACAGTATGAGAGGATATGAAATCTCCCTACAGCACCACATCTGACACCTGGAATGTCATTTTAATCAGTCAGTCACAGTCTGAGCCTCCCCTCTTTAACCTATCCTCACCCCATTTTCCCTTCTCCTTTATTCACGTGTCTTTTGCTTTAAATGTAAATCCATCTGAGGGATATATTGCTCTGCCAGACATCATGTTAAATTAAACTGCAAATATAGGTCCATTTTAGCCTAAGTAATTGTGTGTCTGTCTAACTTGCTCTCAGTGTTGTATGGACTTGATGAGTGTCTGGACATATTTCATGAATTATTTGGTCTAGTTTGACTAAAGATGTAACTTATGTGCTTTTATCAACATAAAAAGAAAGCATTCCCTGCGTTCCAATGCACATACTTCCATAACATTTAGCATGCCAGAAAAAATATTTAGAATGTCCGATACATGCAGGGCATTTGTAGTATGCTGAACATACATAAATGGCCCACTAACTCCAATGGCATTTTGGAGTATTCGTCTTTATTCTTGACATTTCTCGACATAATAAAAAAAATAAAAATCTTCCTTATGTGATTTTTTTTTCTCTCGTGGCCCTAAAACTATTCTGATCTTTAGTATGTAGTGTAGTAAAAAGAAAAAGTATGTGATTTGGAACGCAGGGATTATCTTGCAGAATTGTTCTATGGAGTCAGGTAATGGTTGGAGGGCATGTGGTGAAGGTGTGTTGGCCCTAGTACAAATCATTGTGTTTCTAGACCATGTGGATAGGGAATGTCTATCACCTGAATTACTTCAAACTCAGGCTTTGTTAGTTCAACTTTTATTCAGTTAGTTAAAACGTTTTCCTATTAATATGATGGGCATTTCTTGCAGGCCATAGTCTAGCTGACATGACATGTCGACGTTAAGCTCCAGCGAGTTGTGGGCCTGTCTGACCATAACTAATTCCAGTTTTACTCTTGTTAGAAAAAACAAAGACTATGATAATTATCGTTTTATGCTGTAAGTGAAGTTAGGATAAGTTTGGTATTTTTTTTGTCACCTTTATTCTCTTCGATTATTTTCATTCTACCATCTATTTTCCTTTTAATCAACTCCCTAGGGTGTGTTGGATGTGTAAGGGTAGGCGAGGGAATACAGAAATGAGACTTAGGGAGCTTTGAAAACTAAATTAAAAAACGAGACTCTCTGAATTTGCTTATCCATTCCTCTGTTATACAATTTCTTTAGCAAAACCAGGACGTCCAGTGTTCTACATTGCCTAGGTGGGGCGGCCACATTCAGCCAACAGTGTTTTCCAAGCTGTCTTGTCTCTCTTTCATTTAAACACAATGCGCAACCAGCACACGTATGTGATTGGAGGTGTACTCTATGTAATACAGAAGCTCTGGTCCACTGAGGTGAACAGAATACCCAGTCAGCCATGGCATAACAGGCTCAGTGCCTAGTGGAGCCAAGCCCTGCATGGCCGAACAAGTTTTTGGTAATGAAACACCAGCAAGCCCTGTCATTACCTGCTGTGGTTCAACACCCCCGGAGAGGCCATGGATAGAGTGAAGGATGTCCTGATCTCCCATGTACATCCTCTAGTACAATACATGCTGCACGGAACATTGGCAGATTTGTGTATTTGTCATTAATTATGTATGTTTTGCAGTTAAAGCAGCTGTTTGCCTGATATTTACAGAGAGTTTGAGGATCAGTCGCCCCAAAACAAATAACCCGACTTAAAGGAATGAGTAGGTGCTCATTGGTGAGATATCTAGGGATGTCTTATAATGAAAAAACCCAGGGAAACAGAACGGCTTTAGTAATGATACACCACTGTTACACTCAGATTTATGTGCCTGTTTCATGCAAATACAGAAACCTTGCCGATGCTTTGGCTAACTATGGCCCGAGTCAATATCTTTGAGAACAAAAAAACAGAGAAATATGTTTCCTTAAGTGCCCGGACACCACACACACACAAAAAATGAATTATAAAAACATGGCCATTTACTCTGTGAAATACATATGCTGTAATATTATAAAAGTCTAAGGGCAGAATGCTTTGGATGACTAAAGGTCAGACTGTCCGGTATACCAAGACAACACAGAAGTATGAGACTGGCTAAATGGTAGCAAAGCGCTGTGCACAGTGTCCATAGTGTCATAGGTAGCATCCTTCTGTCACATGCTGTGCCACCTGCAGTACTGTATGTCCAAACATTTAGAGATCGCAGGAGAGTCTGCCTTCAGCAGATTGCTATGCATAAAAGCATCAACCACAACATTTTGCAGCGTTTTAGCTGAATGACACACACACACACTTTTCTGAACATTCAGAGAAGTAATGCATTTTTTAGAGAGCATAACGTTTGATTATTTTATTCACAGTGTAGTGACCTTTTGGAAATGGTTGAAAATAACATTTGCCCACTGTCTGTGTTCTGATGGCCTTTATTCTGTATTTACATGGCAGTACAGATGACGACTGAATAAATGAATTGTGCTGGATTTCAGCGTGTAAACTGGAATATGTGGACCATTGCTAATATCTAGATAATCCTTATTACACATAATGTCTAACACATTGTAGGGCTTTGGAATGACATCATCTTGACATAGATGCACCAATAAATAATCCATATGTTATACCTCTGTGAACCTGTTTGAATAAATAGTTTGACATTTTGGGAAGAACATTAATCTATCCATCCATCCATCCATCCTACTATTGCCTTTGCCACTGCTGCGTAAACTAATGGCTTTCTACACTGATAACATTGTCATTTCAGTCCACAGTGAAAATGCAACAGCATGGTGAGTTACTGGATATTGGTTATATATTTCATTACTATGCACGCATTCCTGAGCCATCTTAAGAAACAGCTCAGCAAAATGCTAAGTACTGCCACCGGAAGGCTTTTGCTGTGGAAGACAAAAACGGGTGACAATGGTAGTCTGTCCAGGAATAGCATTAGTTTGCAGTGCAATATGAGCCATCATCACAGGATACAGGTGGAAGTGACACTTCAATGCATCCTCTATCTACTAAGTTTCCCCCTGATCTAGAAACCTGTGTACATGGGTTTTCATCATCTCAGACTGAGGGATGATAATGTACACACACACACACACACACACACACACACACACACACACACACACACACACACACACACACACACACACACACACACACATAACCACACACAATAACACACAACACACACACACACACCAGATTGTGTAATTAGATCCACATATATGGTAGACGTGTTTTTCCATATGCACACATAACAGGCACTCATTGTGTGTGTGTGTGTGTGTGTGTGTGTGTGTGTGTGTGTGTGTGTGTGTGTGTGTGTGATGCAATACTATGTTTAAAATTCCATTGTTGTCATAGTGCCAGTCGAAGTAGAGGTGTTTGATGCCAATGCAGGAGGCGTACAGTAGTTGCAGGCACAGGACGGTCAGCCCCTTCATTGCTTCAATAAAGTTCACTTTACCCGTGGACACCTCCAGTCCACCCACACTCCATACACCTGAACCAAAGGAGAAAGAGAGAGAATCAAAACCACGTTTAATGTAGGGGATGAGTAGCAATATTAATGCTGCAGAATGTGAAAGGAACTCCGAACGAAGCAAAATGGACTCAGTGATGGACCTGTGTCACATGAGGAATGGGAAACACCCGCACACTGTCATACTTCCATCTCTTCAGAGTTAAACAACAACTCTTTGTGGCTTGGTGTAAAGGCCCATTGGAATTACAAAGAGCCAGTGATTGGGGAGAGGGACCAAGCAGAGGGGATATGTGGAAAACATGTGGCTGGGGTCAGAATGTCTCTGGACTTGAAGACTTGAACCCCTGGGGTCTGATTGAATCATTCTCCTCTGAAAATGAATATATAATGATGATTTAAAATGTCTTCTAAGTCTTGAAAGTCCTTTTGACTGGATCAATTTAGAAGACCTTAACCACAATTATCTGCTGGAATGAACATTGTTGTCCATTATTTGCACTGCTGTTGCTCTTTACATATGCCCCACACCACAACACACACACACACCACACACACACACACACACACACACACACACACACACACACACACACACACACACACACACACACACAATGCCCACCTTACTTGAGACGATCACACACACACACTGGAGACACCTCAATGGAGACACCTCAATGGACCCTAAGGTTGAGGAGTCTTTCCTTCAATTGATCTTTTTTTTACAACCACATTCTATCTTCAACCATTTCACATGTTCAACTTTAGCGTAGCCTACCTCTGGAGCTCTGGTTGTGGGTTTCTATCAGGTACGGTCAAATCTTCCTCCTAATGCAGTCCATTAAAAACACAGCTTCAGAATGATATAAGAGGTCAACGATTGCTCTCTAATTACACCGTGATGGGGGGAATGATGTAGCCTTGGAAATCCAGACCTGATATCTTGAACGATAGTAGGGTCTAGGCCACGATCAATAGTTGATTTCCAACTCAAGGGCGCTCCTACTCGTGCATTCAAATGCCACTGCACGCAGTTGGATAGACTACACCATCAGAGCGATGCACAAGTGCGATGCACAGCTGTCGTTAGCGAACAGCTGTTAAACTGTTAAATTAAACGTTTGCCGTTGTTCGTCGGCAAAACAGAACATTCCACTTACTTGCTAATGAAATATTTGAGTGCCGTCTTCCAAATCGTAAAGGGTCGATGCCAAAGCAGTCTCAAACTCTCACAACATATCCGCAGCCATCTTTGATGTTTACTATCACGGCTTCGACGTCGCATGCACGTCACTGTCGTCATCCGGTTACGTCCTCCCCAGAGTACCATATAAAGGGCTCTGGCGCGCCCATATTAGATAGAACCAATTGAAACCAATAACCAGTTTTCTGGTTTTCTTGATAAGCTTCAACGGAGCGTGTCCAGACCAACACGCGCAGCAAATTTAATTTGCCAGCGCCTAGTGGCAGGTCTGGGAATGCCAGGCTAGGAATGATGTGTTTGGAGGTGAAAATAGGTACATTTGGATTTTTATCATAATTCATGCTGTTTCTGTTTTCTAATTCTTTTTGGAAGACATTTGGCACTACAGTAAGCGGGTGTGAGTCTGCACCTCGGAGACTGTTTATCGTTGTATATAATACCACTCCATCTCCAGTGAAAAACAAGGACGTAGCTATCTAAAAACCAGGCGTACTGATTGACTCATATCGTTGCAGTAATAAGGCTACACTCATTAATAAGCAGCGAGCTCCGCATAAGGTCAAACAGTAATTGCTCCGTACTTTTGGCAGAGAGCGTTTTCATGCACCGTTTTTCTTTTTAGACTGTTCTCCCACTGAATGGAAAGATGAAAGCATTATTATTCAGTCCACAGCCACACATTGCTCCAACAGCGCTGCATTGATCAATGCTTCTGTGGTGTAAAGCGTGGCAGGGTTGTTTTTTTACCCAGAGACAGACAGACGAGCCAGGGTTGGCTATTAAGTTCCTATAGACCTTGCTGTATCCTGGTATCCCTTTTCAATTATGTGTTGAATGAAATGGGACCATGACAGGTAGAAACGATGGCCAAACCTACACAAATAAAAAAATGGAGAGTTGACAAAACGTAATTTTTTCCCTCCTATTATGTGAAAGTCTTCAGGCTGTAAACACTAAATGCCAGCGGCGCCAGATACCATGGCAGACAGCTCGTCTGTTACGCGCTCCCACCCTTGTTGCTCTCTCTCCTCTTGCCTCCTCTGCTCTCTCTCTCTCTCTCTCTCTCTCGCTCTCTCTCTCAGGTGTCTTGATTAGGGGCAGTTGCTGATCACTGGCTTAAAGGCGTGGCCTGGGCGGCTGGCGCTCTATCACTCACGGCGGACTGCTCGGCTGCTGACCTGCTGCGTTCTCCCGTTGTTATTTTTGTGTTATATTATTTAGTAAATGGAGGGGCTGTTGGTTTAGTGTTTTCTTTATGTTCGTTGTAGTTAGAGGGGTCGGGGCATAGGTTGAGGGGGGAGTCCTGGGCCCAAGTGGTCCAACTGTGGCTGCTCCAGGCTTCCTCCACGTTAGCTCTTTGTTTTCACAGCCCTCCATGGAAGTGAGTTTTGGGATAACTTTACTAGACTTACATTATTGTTTAAGCGTTAACCTTGGTTGTTTGTCTGGTTTTTCAATGGTTATCGGCCGATTAACGAGCCTGGTATAGTCGGCTTGTAACAACGTCCTTGTAGAGCTGATGAAACAGAAATAAATCAGAAGTGCAGTCCTAAATTGTGTTGTAGCGCCCACCAATACCATGGCCTCTGTTCCGGCTCACTGCCTGTATAAGTTGAAACACAGCTGTGCATGAGATGTGACTTTAAGGGTAAAGGGTGGGGAAGGGCAGGGGGGGGTAAGAACTTAAGCTTGTTGAATGTATGGAAGATCAGGAAGCCTTGCACTGTGTGGATCTACAAGCAGTTCAACAGACACTTGTTTCTATCTAAAAGGTACTGACAGTGTTCACTTTGTAGTCCACATTGCCATTTATCTGTTAATCTGTGTGGTTATTATGAACCTCATCCTTTTATTGAATGACTAACCAGGCGGAAGCATATCTCTTTGTTTTATCATTGCAAAATAAAACAATACTTATTTTCCCTTTTTAAGGCATTAAGATATGATGTCAATGTTATTCAACTATGATGACTGAAGATGTCTGATCTGCTTTGTAGGATTACCTTAAATCTTTATATACTTTAAACAAACTCCTCAAAGTCACAGGAAACCACTTTTTTATTTTTTCAGTGACATCTTAAAACGCACGTCTGTAACCAGAGCAGGCCCGGCTCCAGAACAGAATGCCTTAGGGTGCATCTGAGATTACAGGGGGTGCACCAGTACTACACTAAAACCAGCTACCCAGCTTCAGTTCAGACTTCGCTTTTTACACAGGCCTTTCTACCAGTAGATAGTCAAGCACTTCTGGGCAGTGGCGGAGCCAGAACATTTTCATTGGGGTGGCCAGGATGGGGCCAGTGATAATTTCTGGGTGGCAAGCACAAAGGCTTAGGTTTCGCTTCAACATAAGTGGGGATCTGGGGTACTCCCCCAGAGAAAATGTGCTTCGAACATAAAATTTTGTGCATTCGGGTTAATTTTTATGTACTTATTTATGCCTTCTGTATTTAATTATTTATGGCGCACATGTCTAAATTTCTGTTAAGGAAAAGACAACAGGCTCCCAGTGACATTAATATAATGTTAGAAAAAGCAGTAAGGCTCTCAGGCATTCTGTATTGCTTTCAAATATTTACTGTACTGTATTGTTCAAAACTATTTTTTTTTAGGACTCACTATTCATGACACAGCAGCAGTGTGAACTATTATGACACTTTACATTTTAAAATCATAGGGGGAAATGTATTAACAATTAGGAGATATATCAATGGTTCAACATCCTGAACTGTTATTTTTACCTCTTTTGCGGAGAATAGGGTTTCTTACTTTTTGAGAAAAATTGTAGGCTCTCTTCTGATTATTGGGGGGGACACGTCCCCTGTGCCCCCTCCCCCCACCACCCTCCCACCAAATCTACGCCTATGGGCAAGCATGAGTCTGTGAGTTGCTGAAAAAAACTGCACCACAGCTGCCACCGAAATGTTCAGACTTCAGAATTTGCATCAAAGCCCTAATGATCATAAAAACAAGAGGCTTTATTTAAACGATATCCATGTTTAAGTGGTGATTGTATTGTTTTCGGCTGTAGACTGAAACTAACGGAGGGAAGCGGCTCACTCTATTTTCTCTCGTCGCGCTGTCAGTTTGCCGACATTGCTCTGTGTTTTCATGCTCGTGAAATGCAATCCGATCGCGGAAGCCTCCCCTGAACAACGTTAGCGGACATGATATCCCGCGGCGCCGGTTATCATTTTAGCCGTTAAGCCACAGAGCTTTTCTCACCGGCAAGGTGATGACACCGTTACCCACAGTCACAGTCTCACCCCATGTTTCACCGGGTGAATCACTGCTTTGCTCGCGCAAGGCTTTTGTGTTTCGGTTTAACATCAGTCTTGGGCGAGCGAGTGTTTTAACTTTATGCTGAATAACCATTGCACTGCAATCGCTGAAAGCAAAATAGTTCAGGCGGGGGCGGGGCAGAGCAGAGCGGAGCGCACTAGTAGAGATGGGTTCGCTTAGCCACAGCTGCCAGTCGAATAATGATAACGTTCTTATCGGTTTAGTGAACAAAATAAATGCAGAAAACAGCGGTATTTAATGGAAATGTTCAAAGGTTAATTACAATGTGTTTTGTGAGCAAGTATTTTATTATTGTTATCATATTTATTTAAAAAAATTCACTCCCTCCTTTTTTCATTTGAGGGTGCAAACAATTTTTTTGAGGGTGCAATGCATGCTCATGCACCCCCGTAGAACCGGGCCTGAACCAGAGGCAAGGTGTTATTTATCAGCTGGTCACTAAGTCTTGGAGTAGAAGCAACATAGGGTGCCTCTCCAAAAGGCTGCATTTATTACGGTATGGTTTTCAGCCTTTGGCTTAGCTATACTTAACTCAATCACTTTCCTTAGGAAACGCTACTCGGTGAGCCTGCAGTGTGGCATATTAATCAGGCAGCTCCTCAGTGGAACCATTTCTCCTCTAAATCTAATCTCCAAAGGATCCCACTCTATATCCTTTGGAATGAAGTGCCTTGGAAGGAATCTATGCACCCTTTTAAAGCACATTATTCTAAAAAGAACCAGCCCTTCAGATCCTCTTTATAAAGCTATGCTGCTGCCTCGACCCAATGTCCTTGTAACCGCTATGTGAAGGTTGAGAGGAGAAGAGTTTGAGGCATTGGCACACACACTGTGTGGTAGGAGCTGGTATTTGAATTTATTTATTTTTATTTATTTATTATTCTTTCGGACAATTCCACACAATACACAATTTTCTCTTGCAAATATTCATACATCATACTTTGTGTTGTCCGAAGGGAGACGGAAGAAGCCAAAGGCTTATCAGGTCCCGCCCCCATTTTCATCAAAGTCGGATTCAGATACACAGTTACTGTTACAGAAAATAACTGTGTATCTGAATCCGACTTTGATGAAAAATCAAAATGGTGGATTGCTGGAACTTCATTATTGTCCCCTTAGAGACATATGAAGAGAACAGCCTCAGAACGGTGCTGTTGGAATCCTTTTGAATACTGTTAACATTAAGCAAGAATTTAGCAGCAATGGTATATAAAAAAAAATCAAATAAAAAATTGAGCTGAGGCCAGTGCACTTGGTTACACAATATTTGAATCTGGCAGACCTGCTGCTGATTAGTTAAGGCAAATGCTGGAAGTCCAGTTTGCATGTTGCCCTTCAAATGTAGAGGGTTTACTTTATGGTGTACTTTTGAATATCTGTGACTCATGAGCATGTCAGTGTGCGAGAATTTAACATTTTGAATATTCCCTTGCTTGGGAATTGGAGGCTGGCAGCGGCCACATTTGGAACCATCAGTAAGCTCCTTGCTTCAGAGCTGTGGGGAGGATGGTGTTAGGGGAGCTGGGGAACAATATTACAGAAATGGAATAGCGAGCTATTTACACCAAGCCGAGTGAGGCTCCAGCAACACGGATTTACAAACATATCGAGTCTTAGTTTAGCCTTCCACTCATGGTCGACTGACCAACATATTGGGTTGAAATTGGAGGGGTTGATTGATTTTATGATGACATGTATGCGATAGATCTGAGACATTTAATGTGTCAATATCTTATTCAGTGCGTTGTTCAAAAATAGTTCTATTGCACAAAAGACTGCAAGTTACCCTGACACAGGCTGTGCCACTGTAGCATGAAAAGCTATAGGCATATACTTTGCTGAAACTCTTGGGAGAGTGCCTAGGCTCAGAGGCTTCAGTCTGTAAAGGCTGAGAAGTTTGATACGCTCTATTGACTCTCCGGCTAAATGGAAGAAATTGATCGCCAAGGTGTCATTCAGAGATTGTGTGGACAGCCCGATAGCACTGCTACAGTGGGACCATCTGGCCTTTGAGAGCCCAGCAGGTAGCCTCCTGCTGCTCAGACCGTGCTAATCATTATGAGGAAGTGTTGAAGCTTTGATATCATGAGAATACCTGAAATAGCATTGCGAGGGGCTATCGGTTTTAGCCACAGTTGACGCAACCTTTAGATCATTGGCCTGGCTAGTATTGTATTACAAGTATACAGAGACTGGTTAACAATACTTTTAACTTATCCTGGTTTTTCTATCCCTGGGTCACAAGCACACATGCACTCTTACAGTGTGTCCACATACTGTACACTGACTTGTGTTTTACCATGTGAGTATACTGTCTCTTTTAGCTCTTCTTTGTTTAGGATGTTGCTTGCTCTGTCGGTGGAAGAGGGAATCCGGAATGTATCATTTTGTTACTGTTCATTGCGGGCAGGATATAGGGTTTACCATGTTCACCATTGACTACATTTATACCGTAAATGCTGCAAGAGCAGGACCAACAGAAAGTTATGTATAGCAGTCACATGGTAAATGTTGCTCCCATGAGCCAAGCCAACGTAAAGATAACATAATATTTACGCTTCTCAGTTGCAAAGATACACAATTGTTTTGAGGGCATTTTAAAAAGCTAAAATACACTGACTCCAATGTGTGTTGTTGCCAGGTTAATTCCCTCTCGCTGATAGTGCAGTTATGTGTTCTATATCTCCCTGCCTCTACCCTTCTCCGTTTCAGTCCGTTGAATAAGATGCATGCTCGGAACTCATTAGCGCTTCCCTCTCTCTGAAATCGGCCTGCTGAAATGCCTTTTTTTGCACCACATAAACCTCTGATGTGACTCTTCCGCTGTGTGGTAAAGTCCCTGTATATTACTAACTCACAAAGGAAGACAGCTCAGTCAACTCAAGCAGGATGATGTGGCTGAATTAGCATTCTTAAGTAAAGGGCGTTTTTCCCCTCCCACAATTTCGGGCTAATGATCTTTCAATGGTCGCCGCTCCCAAACAATTTAATTAGTGTTCATTATTGTGCTCTTGAAATGAGTGTCCTTATTAGAATGAGCTTATGTGATTAAAGTGCTGGGGGCTTAGCTCAACCCTATGGACTTGACTTTTTTTCCCCGGTTTCTTTATTTTTTTCCCGATTCCATTATGGCCTCTGTGTGGTCAAGGATCTTATACCGCAACATTGAGTTTTAGTTCAAGCGTCCACTGCTGTACCACCGGTTATTTTTTATTTTCTCTTCTTTAGGAAAACAAAATGTTGTCACAGCACTACCATTAATACTTCAATGTTAATGAGACTGAATGAATCCCCCCAATTTTCCTTTGAGATCCCTATCTTGTTTGCCTAGACAACAACACAGAAAAAGTCAAACATAAATGAATAAATAAAAACACTGTGTAATCACTGTCTCCACTGTCATGATGTGATCTAAATGGTAATAGTTCCGTCTCGCACACAAAAGCAACAAAAGCAACACTTCATACTCAATACAAAAGTATGGCGTTCTATTCAGTCAGACATTATCCGCAGAGTGCTCTGTGTTTCAGGCTCTTGAGAAATACAGTCAGTGCCGGCGCTAAATAACAAGACGTTTCTGCTCCATTGATCCAACCCAGTCTCACAGTGAAATGTAAAATAGCTACGTTGGTCCATAGCACAAAATGTAGAGATTTCACAATAAAGGCCTTGAAATTGTGAATTACCTACATTTGTTCCCCCTATTCATTTCTAATGGACAGCGTACATGTCACGTGACTTTCAAGTCCTCCGAAACCCAAGCTGTGACCGCCATTGCCCCAGTTTTTATTCTGCAGATTTTTAAGATGTATAAACTATTAAATGGGTTTTTTGATAACATTGTTAGTGAGAAATGTGTGTCTTACTCTCACAATCTTCACTCAGTGAATGTATACGATGTAGTTTGATGGTTATCACGAATATTATTCTGGACATCGCCAAGAAAATGTAGAAATACAACATTTCTTTCAGGTCGATATACTGGTTGCTATGCTGTTGCTATGACGCTCCTGGCGCTGCCTTGAACCGGAAACAGGAAGCGTTTGAATTATTATGATTTTTTTGCTGTAAATGCTTAATTTGTTGTTCTCTCATTTTAAAAACACATGTTTATTACAGAGGAGGGATTATGTCTACAGAGTAGCCTGTTTACAGCTCCCGTGACAGTTATGAACTTTTTATATTTTCTTTGTCACGAGGAAAGCCAATCAAGAGAGCAGAGCTTAGTCATCCTCCACGATCAGGCAGGAAGTGAAGCGATAAATTACAAAGTAAAATCGGTTGGCACTTCCGGTTTCACCATATGTAATGTATTTAGCTTTCTGTATATGTCCATGGTAGTCATTTAGAGCAAGCTGATCGCTCGATATTGCGGACTTTAGCCTACAGTTAAAATAGCAGGAGAGATCACTTTGCTTGCTTTTTAACCTCTGTATAATCTTGTGGATTAAATTACTTTTTATGTAATTAATTATTTTACATGAAAAAAAATTACCTTTGAGGAGAGATATCCATGACACCTATTTTTTTCTCACCTGCACACTTTGTTACCTTTTACGTCATATCTTATTTTCTCTTGTCTATATATTTTTTGTTTTTTTATTGTGCAAATAAATTAAATCAAATCAAAAGCATTAAACCGGAAACAGGAAGCGTTTTGATGACTTTCGTTTTTTATTTTTTTTTATTTTTTGCTGGAAAAGCTTTAATGTAACTGCTAAATTGTGTTCTCTCATTTTTTAAAAATACATGTTTATTTTAGAGCAGGGATTACGTCTCCAGAGTTGCCCGCTTACACCTCCTTTTTTATCTTGCAAATAAATTAAATCAAACTTACATTCATCATAAAGAGAGAGAAGAGAAGAAATATATATCATGATTTACTCTCTTCATTGCATTTCCTTTAGACGGACATGCCCTTGATCCGGGAGTGGTGGTGTCTTCTACTTATGGAGCGTTTTAAAATAGAAGGGTATGAAACCTGCAAAATATATGTATATTATTTAAAATAGCAGGAAAGTGCTAACAAAAAGCACTTTCCTTGCTTTTTAACCTCTGTATAATTTTTATTTTATTCATTATTTGACATTAAATTACCTTTGAGGTGAGATATCCTTCACCCCTTTTTCTTCTCACCTGCACAAGTTACCTTTTACCTTTTACTTTATATCTTATTTTTCTGTGGCCTAATTTTTTATTGTGCAAATAAATTAAATCAAATAATAAGCATTATGGTGAATTGTAGGTGTGTTTAAATGTAGAGTCGTAGAATCTTTACACTGACAACATTAAGACCTTTCCAGCGATGTATTCAGTTGGTGTTCTTATAGCAAGGTTTTGATCTTCTGATCACTTTTAAGGCCCAATAGCGAAAATGAAGCTTTTTGTTTGCTCATTTGTTTTCTTTTGGAAATAATAATCCAAAGGATGTCACTTTCAGAGATTATAATGCAGAACGCTATATGCATAATCTAAAATACAGGCCTAAATCGAATATACCTGCATAGATGGATGGATGGATTTGTAGATGGATAATGCAGGCCTTTATTTATTGCCATATATGGAAATTGTAGCATTGAAGCATGCAGTTATTGTGGATTGTATTGCAGTTGGCAGGAATGACTTTCTGTAGTGGTTGAATAGCTGAAGGAGCAGTGCTGTCCATTATCTTCAGCAGCTTGTGAATTATCATTCTCTCCATGGTCCCAAATAAATATAGGTAAATAATGATTTGCTCATGAAGTACAGTCTGCTCTGTCCCTCCACGCACAACTTCCATGTTACATTTGCAGTCTGTTGTTGAAGTAAATGCATGTCTCTGTAGCCCTCCACCATCTCATCCTCTTCCCCCAGGATTCAAGTAGCAGGCATCCTATTGTTTTCGGCCTAGTGCTCCATTTCATCCAACAATCCACAACCATCTCCCTCATCTTCCTCCCACACCATGCATGGCACAAAACTGTGCATGTACATTGTCTCCTGTCCTGCTGACCACCCTCCACAACTGCTGAATATTCTGAATAATATTAAAATAGGCCTATGAAGAGAGTGCAGAAATTAAATGAGGGGCATGCATTGAAAAACGTCTTAACAGTCTTTAGTCAATTTGGCCATGCTTTCTCTCTCTCTCTCTCTCTCTCTCTCTCTCTCTCTCTCTCTCTCTCTCTCTCTCTCTCACTATCACACACACACACACACACACACACACACACACACACACACACACACACAAAGGTTGAACTCACTTAAACAGTGGTTCTGATTTGCTATGTCGGCCCGCTGTAGCTTTCCAGCAGCTTGTTGACAAGGTTGTCCACCCAGGTTGTGATCATGGAAGGTCCTAGATGTCATTTTTGGTGAACAACCTTTTACAACGCTCCATGTCCATAAAATCACTTTGCCCCCTGGGTATCAGTAAAGCCACACACACACACACACACACACACACACACACACACACACACACACACACACACACACACACACACACACACACACACACACACACAGTGGATGATTTGGTTCAATAGGCCTATTAACTGATATAATATATGTTTTTAATATATTTTATTTCATAATAAATATAATCAGCCACATGAAATTACAATAAAATCAATATCAGGCTATAAAACAAACATAGTGGCCTTTTGATTCAGCTTGGTGCAGACATGAAAATGGAATGCGGCCATTCAGATGACGTCACAAGCTAAAAGAATGCGGCCCATCACCGGCGGACAGCTCGGAACTCTTTATATGGCCATGCCATGAACTCATAGGCATCACTTCCATGCTTCATGGGAGCTGCTCGTGAAAAAAAACGTTCCTAACTGTCACGGGAGGTGTAAACGGGCAACTCTGGAGACGTAATCCCTGCTCTTAAATAAACATGTATTTTAAAAATGAGAACACAATTTAGCAGTTACGCTTTTACAGCAAAAAAATAAAAAACGAAAGTCATCGAAACGCTTCCTGTTTCCGGTTTAATGCTTTTGATTTGATTTAATTCATTTGCACAATAAAAAAACAAAAAAGATATAGACAACAGAAAATAAAATATGACGTAAAAGGTAACAAAGTGTGCAGGTGAGAAAAAAAAATAGGTGTCAAGGATATCTCTCCTCAAAGGTAATTTTATGTAAAATAATGAATAACATAAAAATTATTTAATCCACAAGATTATACAGAGGTTAAAAAGCAAGCAAAGTGATCTCTCCTGCTATTTTAACTGTAAAGTCCGCAATATCGAGCGATCAGCTCGCTCTAAATGACTACCATGGACATACAGAAAGCTAAATATATTACATATGGTGAAACCGGAAGTGCCAACCGATTTTACTTTGTAATTTATCGCTTCACTTCCTGCCTGATCGTGGAGGATGACTAAGCTCTGCTCTCTTGATTGGCTTTCCTCGTGACAAAGAAAATATAAAAAGTTCATAACTGTCACGGGAGCTGTAAACAGGCTACTCTGTAGACATAATCCCTCCTCTGTAATAAACATGTGTTTTTAAAATGAGAGAACAACAAATTAAGCATTTACAGCAAAAAAATCATAATAATTCAAACGCTTCCTGTTTCCGGTTCAAGGCAGCGCCAGGAGCGTCATAGCAACAGCATAGCAACCAGTATATCGACCTGAAAGAAATGTTGTATTTCTACATTTTCTTGGCGATGTCCAGAATAATATTCGTGATAACCATCAAACTACATCGTATACATTCACTGAGTGAAGATTGTGAGAGTAAGACACACATTTCTCACTAACAATGTTATCAAAAAACCCATTTAATAGTTTATACATCTTAAAAATCTGCAGAATAAAAACTGGGGCAATGGCGGTCACAGCTTGGGTTTCGTTTCGGCCGGGAGGACTTGAAAGTCACGTGACATGTACGCTGTCCATTAGAAATGAATAGGGGGAACAAATGTAGGTAATTCACAATTTCAAGGCCTTTATTGTGAAATCTCTACATTTTGTGCTGTGGACCAACGTAGCTATTTTACATTTCACTGTGAGACTGGGTTGATTGATCCCAAGCTGTGCACTTCCACTGTCAGACATGGCTGTGTTCAGCTTGGGCTGCAGTAATCCCTGTATTTACAAAGTCCTTCTCATGTTGAGAGCTTCTGCTGTGTTCAAGGTCCCTGTGCTGCTGACTTCAGCCTGCCCTGACTCTACACTGGGCCAATGCATCTGCAAAAACACACATACTTGTTAAGATTTACTCCTACAATGTGTAAATAAACCAACTGTACCTGTGAATCATTCAGCTAAGTGATTAGCAGCTGGATAGCTCAGTAGGTAAAACTACCATTGTTAAATGCCATGCAATATCTTCTGGGGCTTTAACTTTTTATCAAAGCAGATATTTCCTAATACAGTTGTCCATTTCCTATACTGATGATTTAAGTTGGGAGAGTTTAGTTGTGCAACAAGTCATATAAATGTCACAATGGTGAGGTACATAACATTGCCTATAGGAGCAATGAATGGCATTCATACTTAAAGAAACCAAGAGAGCCTAAAAATAGGTCTTCCCACTTGTCGACTGTATTACAACACTACCAAATCCCTATTTTTGTATTTGTGTCAACAGATACGTGTCTCCCATTGATGCATTGAATGCTGGAGTATCAACTTATAGATAGTGATCAATGCATTCAGAAGAAATCTGTTCAACCGAGCACATGAACGGCAAATGTCCCTCTGGACATGTGAGCCTATACAGTGAACATATTTTTAATTGGGAGTGTGACAAGAGTCCTCACCTCTGTGATGACATAATTAAACTGTGCTTCACTGACTGACAGCTCCATTATCCAGCTTAATTATTTGTATTAACATGATCTACCCTATCTGAAACTTAAAATAATACATAAGCAATATCAGGGGGTCTGACATGATCACATTGTCTTTCACTCTGCACCAAAACATGACAACTAATTACACAGAAGCTGTTGCTTGTAATGAAACATGTATCCGTGTTTACTGTGTATATGAAATTCATCAGTGTGATATTAGAGCAATGTCAATGGAGGTCAGAACAGTTATTTGCTAACATGATACAGTATATCACTAGAGTTGTGTTGTCGCTTTGCAGTAAGGTTTATTGTATCACATAATGAACAGAGCAAGTTTTCGACATCAGCCGAATAACAGACATATTTCTGCTCTTCACTGTGACTGGGGGCAATTAGTTGGTATGGTCCACGGGAAGTGGCACACTAAAGTAGATCTCAGAAGGACTGATGTATAGCCTCTCTGGTCTCTACTAAGGCAGGGTATCATATCAGCTGTCAGTCCACAACCTGACTTCAATTAAGTCCATTTCTGCAGCCTCCATGCTGTCATTCCTCTATCTCTCCTTCACTCACTCACACCTACCTACACACACACACACACACACACACACACACACACACACACACAACACACACACACACAAACGCGCATACACACGCACACACAGTGCACAGTAACCCTTGAGGTTATTCAGCAGCCTGATACATACTTGATTTGAGTGGCAGGTCGGAAATACACAATAATAACCCAAGCTCTGCTTTCATCCCCAAAGGAACTTTATCTCCCACAAACAGTTTTGCAGATACCATCAGGTACATTTTCTGAATAACCTCACTTTTTATGTTTTTTTTATACACGTTATGATTTTTGTATTATTTATTAGGGGGCCAAGCCCGAGTAGGGCTGGGAACCGCGTTTTGCAGAGCAACGCGGTTCCCAGCCCGCAGGGCTGGGAACCCTATTGTTTTTGTTGGGCCTTTTATGCTTATTAGGGGGCCAAGCCCGAGTAGGGCTGGGAACCGCGTTTTGCAGGGCAACGCGGTTCCCAGCCCGCAGGGCTGGGAACCCTATTGTTTTTGTAAGGATTATTATTAGGGGGCCAAGCCCGAGTAGGGCTGGGAACCGCGTTTTGCAGAGCAACGCGGTTCCCAGCCCGCAGGGCTGGGAACCCTATTGATTTTGTACGGCCTTTTATTATTATTATTATTCCTATTCCTTACGCAAAAGTGGTGCTGCAGCCCCAACCGTAAAGGGTTGGGACATGCCACTTGCAGGGCTTATCCAGGTCCGTGCCTGGTACGCAGACAAAAAAATTCAGACATTCCAGCCACTAGGTGGCGCTACAGCATAGGAAAAACATGTTTTGGGCTATAACTCCCACACCGAACATCGCACATTCAAAAACTTTACATCCCCGGATTCCGTGAAGCGAGGGGCCGGCGCCGCGGACGACGACGCCCGATCCCGAGTCGCGTCGAGTTGGCCCCCGTTCATAACTGCTTGCAGTTCTAGTTATTCTTTATTCTTCCATGCGTAAAACTGGTGCTGCAGCCCAAACCGTAAAGGGTTGGGACATGCCACTTGCAGGGCTTATCCAGGTCCATGGTACGTACGCAGACGAAAAAATTCAGACCTCCCGGCCACTAGGTGGCGCTACAACAAAGGAAAAGGCGTTTTGGGCTATAACTTCCGCACCGAAAGTCCGACAGTCAAAAACTTTATATCCACACGTGCCCACAAGTCAGCTGCATCTTTTGAGATAGGCCACGCCCATTTGCGTATATATACATTTTTTGCTACATCGCAAAAACTGTGTCAGTCACCAAAACACACTCCTCCTACAGTTTTCGCCCGATTTGGACGAAACCAAAAGCATTATGCTCTACCGACTCCCACGAGCAAAAATAGGATAAATAATTTTTCTACGACCATCGGAAGACCAAACGGTAGCGCTTTAAAGATTTGCGAAAATTCCTTAAAAAAAAAATAAAAGAGGATTTTCTTGAAACTCAAGGGAGACTATCATGGGGCATACCTGAGCCTATGGCAAAAATATGGGCAAGAAATTCTTATTTGGGCCGGACTTATTAAAAAAAAGAGTTTTTCAATTTTTTTGCCTCTTTTCGCCATTTCCTAAGTCTTTCGGCGGGAAAATGGGAAAATTCAAAAAAGTTTCTTTACTATGGAGAGGCTGACAATCTGCTTTTGCTCATAAATCCCCAACCAAACATCGCACATTCAAAAACTTGACATCCACTTGTTCGGTACATTGAGCTGCATCTTTCTATCAAACACAGTTTTGCGAATGTCATCCATAGGGGGCACCAAAACCACAAAAAGCATAGAAAACACGTTTGGGGCTATAACTCCCAGACCGAACATCCCACATTCAAAAACTTTACATCCCCGGATTCCGTAAATCGAGGGGCCGGCGCCGCGGACGACGACGCCCGATCCCGAGTCGCGTCGAGTTGGCCCCCGTTCATAACTGCTTGCAGTTCTAGTTATTATTATTATTATTTGGAGTCGCGTAGAACTGGTGCTGCAGCCCAAACCGTAATGGGTTGGGACATGCCACTTGCAGGGCTCATCCAGGTCCGTGCCTGGTACGCAGACAAAAAAATTCAGACATCCCGGCCACTAGGTGGCGCTACAACAAAGGAAAAGGCGTTTTGGGCTATAACTTCCGCACCGAAAGTCCGACAGTCAAAAACTTTATATCCACAGATGCCCACAAGTCAGCTGCATCTTTTGAGATAGGCCACGCCCATTTGCGTATATATACATTTTTTGCTATATCGCAAAAACTGTGTCAGTCACCAAAACATACTCCTCCTACAGTTTTTCGCCCGATTTGGACGAAACCAAAAGCATTATGCTCTACCGACTCCCACGAGCAAAATGAGGATGAATAATTTATCTACGACCATCGGAAGACCAAACGGTAGCGCTTTAAAGATTTGCGAAAATCCCTTGAAAAAAAAAAAAAAAGGGATTTTCTTGAAACTCAAGGGAGACTATCATGGGGCATACCTGAGTCTATAAAAAAAATATGCCCAAGAAATTCCTATGTATGCCGGACTTATTAAAAAAAAGAGTTTGTCAATTTTTTTGCCTCTTTTCGCCATTTCCTAAGTCTTTCGGCGGGAAAATGGGAAAATTCAAAAAAGTGTCTTTACAATGGAGAGGTTCACAATTTCATTTTGCTCATAACTCCCCAACCAAACATCGCACATTGAAAAATTTAACATCCACTTGTTCGGTACATTGAGCTGCATCTTTCTATCAAACACAGTTTTGCCAATGTCATCCATAGGGGGCACCAAAACCACAAAAAGCACAGAAAACACGTTTGGGGCTATAACTCCCAGACCGAACATCCCACATTCAAAAACTTTACATCCCCGGATTCCGTAAATCGAGGGGCCGGCGCCGCGGACGACGACGCCCGATCCCGAGTCGCGTCGAGTTGGCCCCCGTTCATAACTGCTTGCAGTTCTAGTTTATTTATTATTATTCTTTCGGACAATTCCACACAATACATAATTATCTCTTTCACATCATACATCTTACTTTGTGTTGTCCAAAGGGTGACTTATCGGGTCCCGCCCCCATAATATATGTAATATGATACCTTGCTGTGAATCTATATTGCCTGGAATCCTTTTCACATTGTTTCTCTTTCATTTATTTTTATCCGCCCTTACACCTGTGCGCATACAAGTCACCATCAAACAGTAATGGACAGAGGAATCTGAAATAAAATTGTTGCACTTTGAGACACATTGTTTAATCCTATGGGAACTTTTTTTTCCACCTCTGAAGAATTTCCAACATTAAAATCGCAATGAAACATATCATTAAGGTCATTAAACACTGAGCCAAACACACATAGAGCGAGTACGCTCGCACACACACACACACACACACACACACACACACACACACACACACACACACACACACACACACACACACACACACACACACACACACACACTTACACTTTCATATACATGCATTGCATAACGCACACACTCTTGACATCAAAACCCCCTCAGTTGGGCTTTAGCTATGGGAATACGGCAGCTAGATTAGCATAACAAATTAATATCAAACACAGCTTTATCCAGCCTGTGCAGCCTCACAGCTCCAAAGCCCCAGCCAACTCTTTATCTTTAATGTGTCCCCTGCTATCAGCATTAGCACGGCTGACCACTCTAAGCACAACACGATTGATCTTGCCATTGTTTTTCAACCCTGATTAACTGGGTTAAAGTCTTTTTAACAATACACAGGAATAACAATTGGCTCTGTAAAGAAATGTATTAAAAAGGAAACTCATTTAGCTAAATCACCTCAGCACAATGCTGCATTCAGTATATGCAAAGACCAATTGTTTGATCACATGCATCAAAACAGTACTTCCATATACGTCTACTGTACATATTCACAATATATGTTTTGGATTAATCTTGTTACCACTGTTCCCATTTCTCAGTATATTGTGTGTAGGTAATTAATTGGGATTCATTTATATTTAAAAAAAATAAGTAATTTAAAGGCATATTAGTAATCTCCAGCGTACGCTTGGCGTTATATTCTTTGTTTGCAATAATACATTATATCCAGCATTAATTCATTCATTTTTTTAAAAAGTGGATTTATAGTAGATATTTTTTTAGTGGAACACGCTGAAAACTGTGCATTTAACATTTTTGAAACTGTCTCTTTAAAAATATTTTATTTGATGTAATTACTGAATTTCTCAATCATATTGTGCTGCAAAACACAATCAGTGCATAGATTATGAAAGTAGGAGAGACATTTTTTAGAGTGAACAAGGTGCTAGATTTATCTATCACATGAAGTCGAAGTGGTCAGGGGGATAAGAGCTGAATTACTTCTGATTTGTGAGTCTTTGGTTAAGGTTAGGTCAACATTGGGCTTTCAGTTAAATGTTGATTTTTAACGGTTTTATTTTTTTGTGATTTGATTGACTGTCATCTTATTCTGTAATAAACCAATAACACCATGTTCCACTAACCCCAGATCAATACTTCAAATAATCTCCTTGTTATCGTAATATAAAACTTAATCCTGTCGTTACATTTCTCCCAAAACATACTGTTATTAGTAAAATTTTTATCTATGAACATTATTCATAGGAGACGCTTTATTGATTCAGAAGATATGCCGTATATGGATATATTGTTATGCCAAGCAGATGTTCCAATTAAGTCTAACCTGATACCAACAGCAGTGTGGTGAAACTTTACAAAAAGCAAAACAGATGCTTTATTATCTCTGCAGAAGTTCCATATGGCTGTGGGAACATAGGGATGGCCCCATATAAGTGACTGTTTGCACTTAACCTATAAGGTCACATTATTTTTGCTCACTCTGTAGATGTGACCCATTAAGTCTGATTTAGATTTTGATGAAAATAAGTTACTGTAGTATAAGTTCAAATTCAAAACAAAAGTCACAAGTCTATGCAGGAGCATATCTATGTTCCCTGGGTCCTATGTTCCCCGCTTTGTAACAAACTGGGGACCTTTTTTAAAAAAAGGTTCTATGTTAAAAAAATGCTGAATTAAATCAGCGAAGGCTTATGTCATGCAATTATGAAAATTATGGTGGAAAAAAAGCCCTCTCTAAATATTATTAGGACCCGTTAAGGGATTGCGGGGAACATATGTTCCCCGGTATGTATTGCAACCGGGAACATAGGACCCTTTTTGGGAAAACCGGGAGACATAGGACCTGGGGAACACAGGACCCGGGGAACATAGGGATGATCCTGTGATGGCTCTTCCAAAGTTTATGTTTAATGTCCCCTACATTATCATACTATTCTGATTGAAGAAATGAATTGTCTGTCGTTGGCATTCTATTCAAGCAGATGGTCAAAATCAGACATTAGGTGGATGGAAAATCCCTGTAGAGGTTCAGCCAAGCTCCTCCACCTACACACAGCAATCTGGATAGAGAGCTAACAGCTGGTGAAAGTTTGTCAAAGCAAAGACACATGGTGTTTATTTGTATTCTTGAATCTCGTGTGGCGTGTGTTGCTGCATGGAAGACATGGACCAAGTTCACACCTAGTCAGTTTAAAAAAAAAAACTCCTTTTGCTTAATTTGTCTGCCCATAAAACTGCTTCACTGGGACCCATGAAATGATGAGTCCCAGCCCTTTGCAAGACAACTGCATGGGCAGTTTATTTATGATGCAAACACAGTATATAGGGCTCATATTAGGACAACTCATTGTACAGAATGCCTTACATTAAAAAATAAGTAAAAACATGGCCAGTTGATATTCGACTACAAATGGTTGTGAGTTGTATCATGTGGGACATAATATGCTATTCCATATATTTATCATATGAATCAGCACACTTCCTGTACTCTTTAATGGTTTAGAAAACTAGCCCAGCTCACATGTGAAACATAGTTTAAAATGCAAGCATATGTTATCACTACTTCAAGTCCCTGTTAACAGTACTGTATGCTCCCAGCATGAATGATCAACAGCCAGCATGCTGAGAGAAAACCAGCCAGGTGGAGACCCAGTTTGGATAAAGACATTTGGACATCCTTCATTATTTAAATGGCAGAAATAATATAGATAAAGATAATAATATTTTACACATAACACACATGTTTTTTTTTGTCATTCCAGCACCTTAAACACCCAACTGGGAATTGTTAGTCAAACTAACAAGTAAAATCTCCTGCTTTTATGACTAGAACACAAAGCTGCACATGCCTCGGTGCTATTCTCAGTGGTGAAATGTTTCAACCAAAACTAACATGATTTTCTTCCTTTTCACTTATTCTTTTATTCTGTCCCTCCTTGTATATAAAAACACATTACTGAGAGCTTTATTTGAAATTAATTTGTATAATCGTGAGACAGTTTTTTTTGTAAGAGAGAAGTTAATGTGAACGTGATGAAGGTCACTGATAAATGTGCCATTGTGCTACGAAAGGCTTTGTGTTCATTCCTGTGAGTAAGTGGATTTATTTCTTCCCCCCAGACAACATTTTTCTCTCCTCCGCTTTCTCCGACTTCAGTAAGTTAACTTTTTTCACAGACAATCCGATGCAGCAGAATGTTATAAATGTGAGTGATCAAAGTGAGGAAGCCACGACGCATCAATCTCCCAGTGCTCACAGAGGGGCGTAGAAGTTTACCCTCCTCTATCCAAGCTGTCTAATTCGCCAAGCACATAAATCACCAAACAGAGGGGACTTTGATTTGGGAAACGGGAGAATAGTATTATGCTAATTAATCACAGTGCACTTTGTCACATTATCTTAGACTGGAATATTAATGTAACTTCTCTCTTCTCTTTTTTTTCCTCTCCTCGCCTCCTGTTGATTATCTAATAATGATCACAGTTAAGCAGCAGGGAAGATCATTCATTTATTCTGCTCAAAACCTTCTGGTAGGTCCTCCTAGGTTAAGGATCATAACAATGTGTGTATGGATGTATGTGTGTGTCACTACCCTTAATTCTCTAAATGCTCCTAAAGATTGTAAAACATATCCTGCATACACATGTCCACTATAGTGGAATAGGTTTGTACCTTAGCTCTGTTGGATTATCCAATTGCCCAGTTCATACACTAGGTGGAGTCAGCCTTTCGGGAGAAGCTTGTTGACAATATCACTGTTTTGACAAAATCAGTAAATTTCTCCTCTCCGCTAGCTGTCCGTACTGTGTGTATACTGGAAGAAGATCCAGAATTAATGCACAGCCTAAGTTGTGTAAATGGGCATGTAGCTATGGCGGCCCCCTTTGTTTACATACACGTTAACAGAGCCTTGGCTGTGTATCGACACCAGATTTTTTTCAGCACACAAACATGGACAGCTAGCAGATTGTGAGGAGATACCCACTGATTTTGACAATTGGTGAACCCTGGGATCACTCAAAGCCAATAGCTCCCAGTACAGGCTCCTTTGTGTCTGTGTGTCAAACAGACTGCTGTGTCTCCAGTACATCACATCTATCTTTAGGGGAAGAGTTGGCAGGTAAACCCAGAGCTGTGTCTCTCCTAACAGACTATTAGACCATTATGACAGATGTGCAGGGGAGGTGCTGATTAAAACCAATTCAATTACAGCCATTACTGCAGTGGCAGAGCTACTCAGTGAACAGATGACGGTAGTAAAAGAGTATTCCTACCAGTTGGTTGGCACTACAGTGGAGTGTTGTGTTGGTTCAGGCAGAGCACCAACGTTGTGCTTGCATTAGCTGTTTTATAATCATCCATCAACTATTTAAGATGACTATTCAAGTATAATGTGATGGTGCCCAAATGATGTGTTTCCAGCGCTGTGGATTATCCAGAGTGTATTCAAGATTATTGTCAAGGATTTGCCCGGATATAGAGTAAACTAAAATGATCAAAATAAAGCAATATTTCAGTCAATGCAAGTGGATAGGTATTTTATGTGAATTATTTGATTGTACATACTGTTTGTGAAACCAGGCTACTACAAATACTTGACTTTATCCAAGGGGACTGTTTTTGTTTCAAAATGATCTAGTTATCCCTCTGTGCTGAAACATTTAGCCAGTCACATTTTTGTTTTAGAATTGGGGTCTGTGACTGTAATAGTACTCTACATATTGAACATATGGTTTTGTTTCCATGGCATGCTTACATGATTTGTGGCTGACAACACCTGGGATACTGTTGAGATTCTGTTTTAATGACAACACAGTGAAATTAGCAAAAAATCATGTTGAAAGCTCAGAAATACCATCCAGTTCTGATTGCACTGTAGTACTTCCTGAGTTTGTTGTTATTGTAATGCAAGCATTAACATACCAAACAATCATGCTATGTGAACATAACCAATCCAAAAAATTCAAAATAATAATCAAATGATTTGCTCCTGTAGTTTTGGCCTCACAGATGTCATAAACCACTCAGCGAATATGCGTCTTCCAGTCAGCATGTGTGTGTGTGTGAAAGCCTCCACAGTTGGTTCATTCAAGCTGAGCTCAATAGGCCTTACCTACAGCCTCACTGATATGGAGCTGGCATTTACACAGAGAAAATAAGTCCTGCCTTATTGATCCTGCTGCTATATCACTGAGCTACTTGCAACATACGTTGACTAGTTGATGTATTTATTCCATCCCAGCTCTTTGTCCCCATTGTGTATCACCTGTGGTGGGGGCTAATGAAGGCTTGAGAGGCCTGGAGTGTATATGTAAAATGATGATACAAAGTGTGAGTCTTTTATCCAGTCCTCAAAGAAACAAACAAACCACAAACAGAGCAGCTGGGAGTGCATTCCTCTAAACATGCCGCTTATGTTCAGAATGATGTAACGGCTGCTGCTGTATTGTCCTTGGCACCATTTTGCTCTCTTTGTGTTGAGTGAGTAAGAAAGAAAGAAAGACACGTCTCATGTTGTTTACCGAGACATCTTCTCAGAAGGAATGGGGAGGGAGGAAGCGTGACTGTCTTCCTGCCGGAGATCAATCGCTTGCCCTCGTAGGGTCAAATTCACCATTGATTTCCCTCAGTCCATGTTTCCCACACCGAGAAACTCTCTGAAGCAGTAAATAATTGCATCAAGTTCAATGGACAGAACCAATACCGCCACGAGGAAGGCTTTTTGGAGCACTTGACTGGCTTCCCTTGTGAATACACAACACATTACAATTCTCCCAAACCCTCTCCGTGTTCATTATGAATCGACAGATGCATCATTTACAATAGAGTAAGCTTCAGATAACAGGTGTGCTACGTGTAATGCGGGAATAGTGTACATTCATGTTGTAATCGTTTGCTTTGGACTTCAGAAGCGAAGGCAAAGTGCCATCGACAAATGGTTACAACGGGGAGTGATCCATTCTGAATATGCAACATCTTGGAGGTTGAAAGACATTTTGTTCCCGGCCTGGATTATTATCCCAGTTGGAACCTGATTACTGGGGATTTAGATGTGTGCAGAGCTATGTTAATACAGCTCTTTCATCATGACATCTGCCAGCATGCAGTGGAGTCTGCAGGAGGTAGCTTTCCTACCTGATGATGACAAATCAACCTCAAAGGCAGCCATTTTCTTCTTCTTTTTTAAAGGCTGCTGCTACTGTGGATTATACTGGAGGTCTGTGCAACCCTGAACAGACCATTAGTATAACTTCACTCTGTCAAAGAAGATGGATGTAACTGTTTTAACACTCATGGAGTTTGCCTCTTCTGTTTGAGAGTGCCACCATTAACAAAAAAAGCCTATTTCAAATCTGCGTTTAGGTGTAACACTCATGCAATGTAGCAAGGATTTATGCATCCAGATGGAGTGTTTTTTTTTCGCCAATACTTCCCAAAAGGCTCATGGTGGAGCGTGTACAAGGTGCCTGTTTATAAATGAATCACCACAGGGGGAATGTAGTTTGGTAAATATACCTTCCAGCAGAACTGTGGCTCACCTGGACCCTTGTTCTTGAAAATAAACAACATCTACTGAGCCAGTAGTTGGGTTCTATCTTGGTTTGACTATCCCAATATACAATACGGGAAAAAGGGCATCATCTCCTCTCATTCTCAATGGAACCTATTTGTTGTAACTCTGCAACTGCCTTTTTTTAGGGACTGCAAGTTAAACCATTCACACCCCTGTAACACACAACTGTTACTCTTGTATGTTATTTTGTTCATTTACAGTTGATCTCATGTTGTATATTCCTTGGCAAGAGGGAAGACTTTGAACCCATGCCTACTGTATGGGACTCTGTGTGTGCTTGTTTTCTTATTCCTGCTTCTGTTTGCCAGAGGGGTAACGGCATCACCCAGGAACTGAACATAGGATTTCAATACACTCACACACATTCACAGACACACATGCACCCGCACCCACACACACACACACACACACAGACAGACACACACACACACACACACACACACACACACACACACACACACACACACACACACACACACACACACAGACACACAACATCTTGTTCAATCCGTTTCCTGCCTACTCATCTTCCTAACAAGACTTCCATCGTGATGGCTCTTTGATTTGATATCTGCTTCACTTTGTGTCATTCCAAGCGGTTTGATTGGGATTTTAAATGGAATCAGCAGGATCCAAGAGGAATCAAAGCTGCAGTAATCATGTTGGGCTGCGTGTATGAGAAGGATTCTCATGCACGAGGCCCAGGAATGATGTAGAACGTGCAGATGGCAGAGGAGGGCCCATGCAGCATACCTATTTAATAGAACAGACATGCATTGAATATGTATTGATTCTGTGCGATAAAGCTTGATTCAAATATGCTGGCTTTCATTAACCACACACTAGGTTACTGTTGTTGGATTGGCTTGCATTGGGCAATGGGTACCGGGGAACAACAGGAACATCGGACAATATAATAGAAATAAAATAGGGCCGCATACTATGTTCTTAAAACAAGTTTTCCTTGTACTTCTGCAATGCATTGTAATACTGGGGGATAGTAGTGTACATGTTGTGAAGTCTGATTGTTTGCATTTTGAAAAGAGAGTGTTCACGTCCGTCAGGGATGTTGGAGGCATTCAAATGAATAGTTATTCAGCTTATGGGCATATGCAAACTAAGGCACAACAGTTGGAAAGGAAGAAAGAAGCACTGCCATTTGAATAACATGGAGTTTAAAAACTGCACCCTGTGTACATCCCTGTGTGGTTCTGACCCAGTTCAGCAAAGGTACCTGTTGACTATTTACCCTCTGGCGAGACCTCTTTAGAGTTAGAAGTGGAGCTTGAATACAGTAAGAAAGACTAGGATGGATTCATGCATATTTAGCAGAACTCACCAAGATGTGTGTTATTCATGAAATGCATGGCCACGGCTCTTTTGGCAAAAAAAAAGTATTTTCCTTGAAGGGTTTATTTTCCTTGAAGGGTTTGTTTTTCTGTGAATTTGTAATAAAGTATGTTGTTAAATGTTAATCTTAATAGCCACAGTATAGCTCATGTGGTGTGCTGTTTCGGAGGCTTACTACCGTCGGTGATAGTCATCCACAGCTGTGATCTGCCACAGGAGAGGAATCTTGCAGGGTCGGGCCCCGTTCCCTGTGCCATGATAGAGACATGCTGTGGAGCTCTGAGTGTTCCCATCTGTCACTTTGCCACTTGGCTCCCCATGTTCATCCTCCTCCTTCTATCTGCCGCCTTCCATCTCGGTGTTCCTCTTCATTTGTCATCCTTTTTTTCTTTTTTTCCTCCTCTGTGTCTCTCTGCCCTTGTCTTTTTCTGAGCCAAATCTGCTCCAATCTGCAACCACCTAAATTGTTCACCGGTCATGAGTCCCCCAGCCCCAGTATATGTCCTCACTAGATTGAATAGACAGTTCTCCTGACTCACGTTTGACCATTCATCTCCATCAAAGTGTGACAACAAGGATAGCCCTGTCCTTTTAAAGCCCCTTAAACCCACATCCACAGAATATTTCTTACTATGTAATTAGGGGAGTCTGTTTGCATAATAGAAAGCATCTGAACCTAGCATATCTATGAATCCAAATACAATATATTGTCATTTATAGTTTTATAAACTATGGGAAATTTGGTTTAGATGAAGAGGGCTTATGCACTATAGTTCTTATAACACAATACACATGTTGAGCCAATCATGGCAGTTCTTTGAATGAACGTTCTATAAAAAAACAATGACAGTTGCCATTAGACCAGGTTTACATATTATTTCAGGCCTGCATAATGCTCTCATGACAGTCCAGTCTCACCCGTTCAAGCCC
Organism: Ammodytes dubius; assembly: GCA_026122265.1. Lineage (NCBI taxonomy): Eukaryota > Metazoa > Chordata > Actinopteri > Uranoscopiformes > Ammodytidae > Ammodytes > Ammodytes dubius. The sequence continues at coordinate 29,639,590 of CM047508.1, read as the reverse complement.
AAATCTCCCCTTCCTGGTGTGTCTTTCTCCTCTAAAGCTTCATACTTTAGCTCAGTGGCTCATCCCTGATCCACCAAGGACTTGTTCAATTGGATACACAAAGCCATATGAACATAATGACTAGCAGCAGCAGGGAAAATATGGGGAACCAACAAACACAGGTAGTCAATGTTGCTCTCGTCCTTTGAATCGACCCTGACATTGTTGCGCTGATTACGGAACCAGAAGAGAGAGACTGTTCCCTGGTCAGACCTCGAAGGAGACAACAGGCATTGCAGAGTTCAGTAACAGGCTTTGAGAGAAAACAAACACATCAATACAATTGACAGCTAAATTGTAGATTAGAACTTGATGGAAATATAGCTCTCTCATTCAGTGTGTCACTTTTAAATGCCTGCGTATGTCTTCAAGTGGAACCGTTCAATCATGAAAGAGTCTCTAAACACAGACTTTGTTGATGGCTCAGCTTTTTAAACAGTGGTCTAATCCTTAACCATAAATGTCTTCTGCTGACATGCTATATTTAAAAACAGACAGTTCAATGGCCCCGCTACCGTGGGTACTTGCACACTCACATGGCTTGCCGGGACACTTAAACTTGAAGTGAGTATATCATTAGTGCTATAGTCAATTGGTTGTTTGGGCTTGCATTAGACATGTTCTGACATCATGATTTGATCATGAGAGTGTTATGTTATATTGTCATGAGTATCACATTTCAATGCTGAACATACAAAGCTCTGATACTCTGGTAAACTTGCATGATGCATTACTTTAGTTAATGGAGTTTTTTTTTTCAATGTATCATATTACTGTGTAAGATGTCAAGCACTAAGCTATAGGACTGTTGCAAATACAAGCTTTGCTGCAAGACTGCTTAAGGTGTATGTTGTACTAGCCAATATGTTGCAATGGATCAGAAATATGTACATTTAGCCTTGTGTTAATGGACTGATCTGAGAACAGCTCTAATCAGCCAATCATAGTGATATCATGTGAATGCAGGGACTGTACAGCGATTAATACTTAAGGTGAATGTTCCTTAAATATTAAAGTGAATGGTTGCTTAGAATGGGGGGGGGGGGCAGAGCACTCAAAACTAATTCAAATACCAATGTTAGCAACCTGCCAGATGACCTTTTGTGAGGTTTCTTAAATGTGCCTACTCTCCATAACTTCCATACATCATTTATATATCTAAATGGCATTCACAGTCATTTTGACACGTTCTATATTCGCTAGCCTTACAACATATGACTAGTGTTTTAACCTTCTGCTATGCATGATCAAACATCAATTTAAAAATAAGCCTGGGTTTGGTTTATTCAAGTAAAATGTTCTCCCCCCCCCCTCCAGATTTAAAGGGCAGTGAGACTTAATGTCAGACGCGTGTGGCACTCAACTTTTTTTCTATATAATCCCACTCTTTCCCTCTTCCCATCCCTCCACTTACCTGATGTGGAGAAATGCAGCCTCAAGTGGTTTCTTTCTCAGTCTGGACATGGTTTCCTGTCAGTGTTATGTTCCCTGTGGTGTACTATCTGAATCTGGTGTCTTGTAAAATCGAAATAAAAAAACCTCCATCTTCAAAACTGCCATTCTTCAGAATGGCATTCATACAGTATGAAGTCGGGTGTAAAATAAAGAGGTAGCAAGGATGAAATACAAAAGTGCTGTAAAGAGAGAGATGGTGTTAAAGGACTAACGGGATGCAAACATAATGACAACGGATTGTAGGCACGGATGCTGAATCGTTGCTTATTTTTACAGACCGAATACTGAGTGCACACATCAGCCTAAAAGACGGGATGAATCACCACCAGTGCATAATGGTGTTTGCTTTCATAAGACATTTTATCGAAATGCTTATTGCTTTGTGCACAGGGGAATTTTGGATTACCTTCCTGGCTTACCTCTAATGGCTGTCAGCTATGCAATCGGTTATGTATGACCTCTAAGTGTGTCATAGTTTGCTGCCACAGAGCTCTCATCACACATAGGACATCAAGCTCTGATTTGCATGTGTGTCATTTTTGCATACATAGTCATTTAGACCTCACCTGAGGAGCTGGTCTTTTTTCATTTCATTTAGTATTTGTAATGCTTGCATACTTAATTGCTGTAAAATGGGCCGGTCATATACTGCACACACAAGGTGGTACACACATCTACACCATACAGTACAGGATAACGATATGTCACAAGGAGCAAGCATATGAACTGACCTTGCTCATAGTAGCTAATAACACAAATACACACATTCAGTTAAAGGTGCAGTGTGTAAAGGAAATTGGGTGTTTTTCAGTGTAAACTCGGTAGACGTGGAATGTAATTTGTAGAACTATGTTACAATTAGTGAATAATCACTTGAAAATACCTGTTGTTGTTTATTTTATAAACTTAGAATGAGTGTTTTATATCGGAGCGGGGGCGGACATGTTCACAGCCATGTTTCTAGAAAAACACACATTTGAAAATGTGTGAACTACATTAATATATGATTATGAAATTACAATATCAGAAAGATAGACTTTTTTTACACACATTTTGTATTTAACAATAGCTTGCAGAAGAGTAGAGCTGGGTGTTGGTGCAAAGATAAATTAATCCACAGAGGTGATAATATAGGATTTTTTGCTGCAGTACATTGCCATTAAGCCATGGGGCATATTTGTTTCTCATTAGCCACCAGGTGTCCTTTACTAAATGTAAAAGGACATCACAGACAAAGAAAACCACAGTTCTTAAACAAGTGGAACATACACAACTGCTGGAAGCTCTGGTATCAGTTTCACCCCCTTCAATGCATCACATTGGTCAAAAATGACCCATACATGACGGTGGTATTTATTTGCTATATCTTTTAAATAATTTTGTTTTTATCATTTAATATTCCACATTTCCATTACAAATCTTGTTTTTGAAGTGTGTCTGATGATAGGCCGTTACATTAATAGGTGAATACTGGCATCTTGGGACAATGGGCATCTTGGGACAGTTAAGCTTAATCTTGTTTTTCTTTTAATGAATAATATTTTATTTCTAAAATTCTACACTGAGCCAATCATGAGAAAGTTTGGAATGAAAAAATATTGGTTATGTGGTCATGACATCACTTTTGGTGGCATGGTCTAGCCATATTCAACAGCATTGCAGTGAATTTAGATGAAAAGTCAAATGACATAGCGTTTTCTTGAAAATGATGTTAAGATCATAAAACTCTAACAAATGTATGGATGTTTGTGTATATATTATGTTAGGTAATAGAGTGGTCAATCAGAATTTAAAAAAATCATGTTCAGATCAATCTTATTTTCTGTAAAAAATTTTATTTTGTCCCAAGATGCCAATAACAGGTGTCCCAAGATGACAGTAATGCCTTGAAAAATGTTTTTTGGGTCAATGTGTGTTTGCTGAAGAGTCATTCATCCTGTGTTTAATTTTGACTTATTTTTTCTTCTCTGTTGTATAGTAGAGATCTCAAGCTGTTTAGAATGGTATCATGTGATGGGAAAAGACCTTTGAATCATACTTAAAACTTCCACAAGACATATATTTTCGGAAAGTGTCCCAAGATGCCAGTATTCCTACTAAACAACGCGCCGCACATTACAACCACATTTCCATTAGCTGCTTGGTAAATTTATAGAATAATATTAAGGCTGAAGGCCTCCATAGCGTTTACATTGTGCTTGGTTTGCTCACTGTTTTTTTAATAGACTAGTCGACCAGTCTTAATTAAAACTTCCGTTTAAACATTGGGGAGATTATTCGCTACGTGCTAGCTTTTGTAAATTGAATTGAATTATAGTGAAATAAATCCTCAAAATGATGTCAAATATGACATACCATGTGTGTGATCACTGTAAATAGCGTTATCACTAGTTATAAGGCACAGGATAAACACAATTAAATAATGAAAAGTATGAATCATAAAGTATGAGCTATGGATTTGAAATTATTAGCTGTGTGACTGTGCAACGTATGCACATTGTCAAAAACTAATGAATTTTGGCAACGTCTACCCACCATCAGATTATGACCCTCTGTTTGAGCAGCCTGATATTCTGCACCTTTCTATCCTTTGTAGAAAAATCTCTCTGAACACTGACAGATAATGTGATTCTTATTCAAAGCAGCTGGATTGATAATCCCATTAGGCCATAGGAGGGATGATGCTGTGCGTATTCAGTGTGGTGTCCTCCCAGTTTGTGTAGAGTTATCTCTGTCACTGAAGAAGACTGCTGTGTTCGAGCTGTATGGTCCTTTACGTTATATTGCATTGTGGGAGCAGTATTCTTTTACCACCATCCTCAAGACGGTTACTTCACTACAGGAAGTCATTTTGTGGATGGTGATATATATCACTCTATCCCGCCAACACTTTGATCCAGAGTGAGATATAAAAAAAATGCATTCCCTTGATTTTCTTATCTAAACCACCACTGTTGGAATTCCAATTACATGGTAGTCTATACCAGGAGTCTCTCTTGCACACAATACATATAGTTGTAGTAGGCAGATAGCTGGGAATTATTTTAATTGTTTTATTCTTGCATGTTTATAGTCTCCATGTTGAATGTAATTCTAGTGTTTTTCCAGTTGAATTGGTCAGTAACTCTCTTTTGTGTTCACCTTTGCTCCCAAGGCAATAGACCTTTGTTTTCATCAACCCTTTCCTTTAATGTTACCTTCAGGACATACTGCATGTCTGTTGCTCCATCACTTGTTAAACTCCAAGAGTAACATCAGTGTATTGTCCAATCTGACATTTGCCGTCTTGGATCATTATGAACAGCATCTTCTGGGCCCTGCTACACAAAGAGCTTTACACATTGGAGTGTATTCTGTGATTGTGTTCTTCTGGTAAGGAACATTTTCCAACATCAACAAACATGTTATGATGTTGTTACCTTATGATAGATGGTTAGTGGTTCCACATAGATCCAGTATGTTGCTCAAATCTTACAAATAATACTCTATAGCTCCATTTCCACTGCCCGTGAAATCTGGTGTGATGTTTTCAAAACTACGACCACAACTGTGGATTATTTATGTGTTTGTTTTACTTAATTTTACCAACCGGCGGATTTAAAGCTCTGTGGGTGAATCGTTGCATAACATAAAAAAATAGCTACCAAAACTGAATTGGCCTTCGAATACTTACCTAACGAACGAATGGTAGACCAGTCAAATGAATCGTACCAGCCCTAATAGTATTTCTGTCTCTGCCCTTTTCTCCCCATCCTCCTGTTCAACATCCTTCCCCTCATTGTTCCTCATTCTCTCCTTCCCCGCCTTAGTACTCCGTCTAATCACCCGTCTGGTAATGATATGTAATACTTCACAGAGACCAGATGTACCCGTTTTTTTATTCAAAATCTCCCTGGGTGCATGTTGGCGAGGAGGATGTGTCAGGGGCCAGCCGGAGCTTGAAGCTGCTCAGTTACAATGATCCACTCCACTAGACTGTTGGAAGCCATTGAGAACGTCAGATTAATAACAGTCACACGGACATGCCTTCCACACCCACACCCCCAGATCCCATCCATGGTTCTTACTTCCAGTTACTCTATTAAGGCAAGGGAAGTTTATCTATATAGAAAAATTCATACACAAGGCCATTCAAAGTGTATTAATGAAGATATTTCAGTTTGAAAGGTGACAAGGCAGCATTTTTGTTTGTTTGCTAACAGGGGTGAGAGTGTATGCATAGGTGAGGCTGGGTAAAAGCTTATGTGTGTATCAGCTTCTGCCCTTATATTAATCAAAGTCACGCTTGGTGGCGTAAAATGATTGTCCTCGTTCTCTCACTGTGATTATCTGCTCGGAAAATGTATCATCGGAGGACATGGATTTACTGCGCTGGGACTTTCCAGCTGAGACAGAAGATTTAAAGCTCATATAGATTCATGTATATGAAAAAAAAGCTACGCGGACTGTTTACTACAGTATGCCACCTCAGAAGTATACTTCAGATATTTATGAATCTGTTGTGAACCGAGGCTGTGTATATTATTGTAATCATGCACGTTACTCTCACAGAGAAGAATGGAGATTTGATCACACACAAAGAGAATCAGACTACAACGAGTGGGAGAGAGAGCTGAGGAGAGACAGATATGCACCGTCTTTTGATCTTTGTGAATTATCTATATGGACATCTAATATTATTATTAATCAATCACTTCCTTGTTGTTTTATAGCACAATGAACCTGTTAACAGCTTGATAGGTAATGACACACCCCCAGCCCACAAGGCTTCTACAGAATCACACCGTGTTAAGCAACATAATTAGATAGCATGGGTGGCGGTGGGCATCAGCTGTCAGCCATATAGGTTAAGTAAGTAACTTGCCATTAGTCACCGATGCTGATTAACATTTATACGAGTTTCCATCGATGCGCAGTAGTTGTTGATTAATGTGTCCAGTTCATAAATCCCATGATTGCATAAAAAAAGGGTTTCACACTTCATCAGTGGTGTGGCTTGGGCTGACTATGAATCACTTTGTCTTTTTTGTTTCCTTCAAATTTCCAAGAAGGTCTATCCAGTCAGTGTGTGCTTCTATTGTGGCACCGCACTTACGCCAACGTCTGCACAAAGGATTTCAGTTTATAACAGATATAAAGTGGTTTCAGAAAGTGTTTTGACCCCTTCACTTTTGAATACTTAATTGTGTTGCAAATGTAATTGTACATGGAAATAATTGACAATGTTGGGCGCAGCAATCAACACAAAGTGAGAAAAGGTTTTCAAAATGTTCTGCAAATGTTTCAAAAAACCAAATTATCTTGGTAGGTGCCCTTAATCCAGTAGTTATAATAAACTCCTCTGCTAGCAACAATCAATGTGATGCCACTCAATGCAATCACTGTGCTCCCTAATAATAATCCATAATGCATTACAGACTTTAAATGATGTGTTCCAATGTAGACTCCACCAGTGTTTTTTTTTTCTTTTCAGAAAGCAATTATCCCTGTGAAAACAACTTCAGCACATCATTCTGGGGATTGGTTTAGTAAATATGGGCTAAACCTTTGTCCTCACAGGGTTCACATTGAAACAACAGCTGGTTTCAGTAAGGATGACATGTTATACCTGATACATTTTCATTGTCCTTACAACAGTTATCTATCTATCTATCTATCTATCTATCTATCTATCTATCTATCTATCTATCTATCTATCTATCTATCTATCTATCTATCTATCTATCTATCTATCTATCTATCTATCTATCTATCTATCTATCTATCTATCTATCTATCCATACCATCTATCCATCTATCCATCTATCCATCTATCCATCTATCCATCTATCCATCTATCCATCTATCCATCTATCCATCTATCCATCTATCCATCTATCCATCATCCATCCATCCATCATCCCATCCATCCATCCATCATCCATCGTCATGTCTGCATCACTGTCTAACCACACAATAGGCCAACATTTTTTATCTGGTAGGAAACATGATTTATTGCTCTCTTAACATTTGTTTAATCCCTAATCCCTAAACATATTTTTAGCCATAATGGATAATCCTGAAAAAAATGTGTACGGAAAATTAAGCAAGAACATTGCAAATTGGAACAAATGTTTCCCCCCCAACCTTGATTTCAAATTGTAGGAGGCATACTGTATTTTAATTTAAACATTTATAGTAATCCTTTGGGCCAGGAAAAAAACACGTGATAAATACAATACAGACTTTAGAAACAACATGAAAGCTACTTCCCCAACCCCACATTCAATACTTCAAATTGTAAAGGATATACTGTAATTTTATGAGAAATAAAAACCTATTTACATATAGTCACATTGGGTCAAACTGATTGAAAAAAGCACTGTTCAATACAATTAAAACTTAATTAGTAAATGACACTTTAATTTAAAACAATCAAGTGCATCTCCACGTATATACAATAGAACAATAATGCCCTGTCATTAACCCAAGTTTATTTGGTATGAACAATTGACGAGTTTTGACTCCTATCACGTCAAGAGTACCATTGGCGGTCACAGAAACTTGGAAAACTTGAACATTAATAATAAAATATTTTTTTTTTGTTAGCAGAATCAGTATACAGAGTGAGTATGACTATCATTCCTTACAGGCAATGGTTTCAGTGTTAAACAATACACACTCCAAAGAATAATTTAACGGTAATTCCAGGCATGGCAATAATTTGTTGCCTTCCACAATAAATAACTCATACCCCCCTTTTGCATCATTTCTTATGAGCAATAGATTCAAAGGAAACTGAGTGTGTGTCTCATCGGTGGGCCCGCTGCCTTGTATATGTGAATGTGATGAAAGAACAGGGCTTTGCTTTCTCCTCCATGGGACAATTCCCCCTTTAATGGTCCTTCCCAAAACAAGCCAAGTCAAGAGGCAGACGTGATTACTAGTTATTTGTACCTCCATTTGTACAATCTGGAAGAGACCATTCAGCTCTGATTCGGAGCGGCCAGCAGGATGCTAGCAATCACACCACTATTGATTCTGCAGGAACCTAGTCATTCATGTGCTGATGAAATGCTTAAAGCTAAGAAAGAAACAGTTGTGGAATAGAGTGTAGGCTTTTTGTGAAACACTGTGTGACCAATTAAGAAGAAAAAAAAACAGCTCTTTGTAGTTCTGACATTTCACCAAATATGTTTGTGTATGTTTACAATTGAACGTATACCAGCAAACACAATCGTCCATGCACACACCTCGGATGATCACTTGATCATTCCCGCATCGATACAACTCACAAACACAGTCTGTGTTTGTTGCAGTCAAATAGCGTGTTACTGCTTTGGTTTATTAACAAATATGTTGGCATTTGGTCCTTATAACTCTGTGTATTGTGCGTGTGTGTGTGTGTTGTGTGTGGTGTGTGTGTGTGTGTATGCTTGTGTGCGTGTGCCTGTGTTCTGTGTTTGACCATGTATATATACAGTTAGATAGAGTTAATCCTTAAAATACAGTCACATAATTGGTGTTTATTAATTGCTACAGGATAGGCTTGTAAAGCATGTGGACCTTGTGCCAGGTAAAGTAATTCATTAGACTGTCTCCAGATTGTGTTTAGTCGTCTACATAGGGAGTCGGGCGGACATGCTTGTGCCGATGCAGCAGAATATGTCTGTTACTTCCCAGATCAGCAACATTGACAGCAACATTACTTTGCTCATGGCTGGTCAGTATCTTTTAGTCACAGAAACGCATACATACAAACACACAGACACACACAAACACACACACACACACACACACACACACACACACACACACACACACACACACACACACACACACACACACACACACAACGTGCTTCACAGCTAAAAACAACAGCTCTGTTTCAGTTGCAAGGTATATACAGTATTAACCAAGTTATTCACTCAAGAGATATCACCATTTATGTCTGGATAGTTCACTTAAACAAATTGGCTGATCCCCACGTTCACAATCACTAATGTATGGACTGCCCCCCCCCCCCCCTCCCTAATGCATTTCAGCTTGTTTTCATTGAATTACATATCTGGAGGGATTTGTCTTTCTTGTTGTTGGCTTCCATCAGAATGCATTTTCTTATTGTTCATTCAATTTCAGTTATACTGTATAATGGCTGAAATTCTGAGTTTAAGTACCCTGTGCTCTCTGCTCCATAGTTGCTCTAATTTGATCAGTATGTACTGTGAAATCCCATGAACCTAACGTGATCAAAAGAGGAATGATTTAATATTATATTAATTTTTTAAAGGGTTATTATACAACTCCATCTCATCTTTCTTCATGAATCATTGATTTCCATTTTTTTCAGAGAAGCAATGGATGAAAGGCACTATTTCAGTTTAGCAAATCTCTTTGTATCCATTTTGTAATTCAGTTACATTTAATTTTCAAAAACTTTCAAAAAGTGATTTCAATTAATGTTGCTAATGGAGGACAACATTGCTGCACCCCTTTGTAATTTATTGGGTGTATTTTGACCAACCTAACTTGCTTTCAACTAAATTATATTGTTTCCTTTTTCAGAATAAAATATAAGCACACACAGGTATTTATTTAAACTATGAAGCCTAGCAGTATAGCATTTGTTTCAGACAAGCATGGTTTCTTTCATCAAACCATCATGGTGTGTTTATTTTTTTGCCATTGCAGTGGCATGGCTCTAGAGATGGCAATGTCAATGTGTACATTACCACCACAGATGCATTGGCCCTCATTTATCAACCTTGCGTAGACCAGAAATTTGGGTGTACGTACATTTCCACGCAAACCTTATCAATATGGACGTGAGCGTAGGATACGCTCAAACCCACGCCAGCTCTCAGCTCGTGTACGCAAGTTTGTAAACAGCATGGACTCGCAGTGCAGGCTGTGCCGGTAGCCGATGACTTTGTTGGACAATTATTAGAAGATAATACAAATGCAGTGTTTGCGCAGACCGAAATAAAGATATTAATCACTTAAAAATGTGCAGCTTATGGTGTGCAACTGAGTAGGAGCACTGATTCAATAGTGCACACACCGGCCACTTAGGAGCGCTGCCTGCATGGGACTGCGTAAGGCAGTTGTCTCCGTCTGGAGCAGCTGGGGGGACACTGAGGCACAGGGCTGCATTCATTCAAAATGGTAGCCACAGTATTAAATATAAAGTGGGTCTACACTGCTCTTTATGATAAAAAATATACGGCACAACATTCAGCTTAACATTTTATTTATTTGACGCACTTTTTAGATGTTAATTCCTCTTTTAATGTGTCATTGATCGCTTAAGCGAGAGATTTATTTCCACCGTTAACCGGCACGTTTTTCCGATCTGCGGTGGAGCAGGACAGTGGGCGCTCTCACAGCTGATCGTTGCCGGTCGCTTGTGCAGCTGACGGCCGGGCTGACCACTCGGCTGTCATACAGTAAAACGCAAAATGTGTTATTTTTAGTTTTTACAACCCTTTTGAGTAGTGCTATCTAAAAGGGCCAATACTTTCTAATCATTCAAATCTCTGCATTATTATGCCCGCACCCTCAGTTGGTTGCATTTAAGAACAGCAACACCCTTTTTTGTGGCGATTTTTAGTCAGACCACTTTTTCTTCATCTATTCAAAGAAATGGCGACATATAATTGTATATGCTGTTTTATAGCATTTGAGCAATAGCCATATGTAAACCTAAAATGCAAAATCCTCAGCTGGAGATCGTTTGTTGTCAACACCAACGCTGTTGACCGCAGCAGTTATTTCCTTCCTAACTGCTGCCTTCTGTCGTTCTTTGATGCCGCTTGTAATGCTCCGAAATGAAACTCTTTATTTTTCTACTTTCGCTGTTATTCTGTCAATTTCTACTCAGATAAGTTCCTCTTTTGTACCGTAATGCGCATATCCATGTCGCAAAACCTCTGGGCGAGGCCTCTAAACTGAGAAAATATAGGGCGTGGTACGATTGTTTTCAGCCGCTGCATTTATCAATAATGGCGTGGCGTACGCCGAGATTGGCGAGATACGACTGTTTGATAAATCCCACGCGATACCTGGCGTAGGGAGGTATTTGCGCCAGAATCTGCACCAGTTTCCACGCAAGTTTGATAAATGAGGGCCATTGTGATTACATTTTAGTGCAGCCACTTATGGTCCCTAAAGGTCCTATTAACTGCAGTACAACTCTGCCCTTTCCTGTTTTGCCTCCACAATTATATATTTTCACTTATCACGTTTATCCATAAGATTGATCAGCACCATGCCCTGTACAGACTATTTTAGTTTTGATACAATAAAGCTCACTGTCTTTGCCAATATCCTTAATGAAATTGTTGCATCAAGTTCTGTGATTTTGAGTGAAATGTCTATGTACAATGTCTGAAACTATTGGAAGGATGTTTTGCTATGTTAATGGCTAAGTCTATGTATGAGTGATCCATGTAGGACAACAGTGTTAGGGCGGAAAAGAAGATAGTTACTGGATAGAAGATACTAGTTACTCGATGTAACTCAAATATAAGTGTACGTTGTGAATAATTATGAACACATATACACTGATAACAGTTAAGCTGTCCTGTGCCACGTCGTGTTACAATACGCTCCGTTATTATTAACATTGCCAGTCAAAGAAGTGAAAAGGGTTATTTAATGGTAGCATTGTTGCTAGTTACTTCTACAGTTAGCTGGCACTGTGTGTTTTAGCTGATGTTGTTAAATACACTTGTCTACTCTTTATTTTCAGTGTGCTAAGCTAACCAAGAATTGTAGGCAGGCTCTTGCACTCCTGTCCTAAGAAAACTACAGGACTACAAGGGGAACGGGACCTCTGCCCCAACATCAGAGAACCAACAGAGAAAAAGGAGACAGGATAGTGAACAATAGGGGAAGCACAGTTTTCTTGACCCGGTCAAGGGGTGACCTCCAGTTGATTTCATGTTACAGTGTATTGTTACAATAAGTATTTGGAGGAGAGGGCCCCCTGGTGTGTTCCATTGTAAAGGTTCAGTTTAAGCACACAATGAACATCTTCATCCTTGGAGCTCCTATTGTACCTACATGTGTAACCCTAATCATGTTTCTTTATAGGACACGTGTGCTTTTCATTGTGATGGTATTCAAGAGAAAGAACAAGACCATGTACAATACCTTTCTTTATCACAACCCATCAGGCTTAACAGCTTTCTCATTGCCGTCACCTTGGCAAAGTTTCTATTTGTCTGCTTGATCAAGTAGTGTGGTGGAGCAAGTTGAGAGTCCCCCACAACAGGGGAGCATTTCTGCCAAATGTTGCTGTTATGGGAAATGCTTTTCGCACATGCTTGCTGTATGGCTTGACCATACACGTGGTAGTGAGTGTTGAGTACATTTATGTTTGAAGGGTATATACAGTATGTATGAACATAAGGACATACATTATTGGAGTCTGCAGGTGCCCTACCTGTCTACTATGTTTGCTTTGTAAAGTAATACTGTTGGGTGTAAAATGCAGGGTTGACAGATGCCTGCTGTATAATCTTGCGCTGCATGGCTACCAACATTGGACACATTCTGTTACCATCTGAGCTGAGAGAAAAAGTGGAAATTACCTGGAAAAGAAATAGCTCTGCCATTTGTTCAATTTGAAAGGCTTTTATTTTGGGTAGTTCAACATAGTTCATACCATTATCTCTCATAAAACAAATGATATTTTAAGAGCACAGGACAATTTTCAAACAGCATATTCCGTGTTGCCTGTGTTTCCATGGGTCTAGCTTGTCTCTCTCCTTTCAGATAGAAAGGCTGCTGATTGCTGATGGCTTTGCTTGTTGGATCAGTGGCACTCTGCCCTGAATCTAACTTTCCTACAGAGAACAGAGAAACCCGTAAGCTTATGCTGTGGTGCATATGTTGACAGGCTCTGCTGCTGTAATGATAAGGGTCATGCTGGCTGTGTTGTGGGTTCGGCCCTAGTGTCAGGAGTGGCTTCGGGGATGGATGTGATGTACCAAAAGGTTAACAGACACACGACAGGTATATAGGAGGCCGAGAGAAAGAGAGGCAGACCAATGCTGAATGCCAAAACAGCACACTCACACTGTTTGTATTTGTGCTGTAGTGTACTGAATGATATTGCTTTATCTTTGGGATGAAGGGTGCATTATTGTTAGCCTCTTTGCTGAGAATAAACGGCTTGGTAATCATTTTGGAAAGAGTTTGTGAATTTGTTTTGTTGTCTAGAGTTTGGCTGGAACTAAGCAGCGATATGACCTCAGTGTTGTCATATTGAACTATGTGATTCTCCATTGAGTTTGAAGCAATATGCTTTTCAACATTGTATTATAACAATGCAGTATAGCCCTATCATGTGTTCTTAGCATATGTGTTAACTAAAAATGCACAAGTGTTTTCATTAAAATGTTCTTTAAGTATTGTAGGTATTTCCAACATATTTATGTTATTATTTTAAAAGAAGTTAGTAAGGTTTGAGACAAGCAGAGAAGCTACCCAGGTCAGAATGACCTTAACACAAACTGCACAACAAACTGCAGTTGCAGACACAGCAGAAGATAGGGACACTATTGCAATATCTTACTACAAATAGCCCAGGCTTGATATTATATATGTTACACACACACATACACTCACATGCACACTCTCACTCACACACGTAGACACATGCACACAAGACACACACACCCAACTGCCTGATAAAAGCCATAGTAAGAATAGGCTACACAGTAAAATTGGCAGTGTTGATCCAACACTTAAAGAGTCAATTTCAACACTCTTCCAGATAACATACGCTCCCGACCTACAGGGAGTCAAAATCACTCTTGCCCTAGAGTTACATTTTTAGAGTTAATTCAACTCTGATAAGAGTTAATATTAGTGCCTATATAACTCTGACAAGTGTTACTGAAGTTTAACACTATGACGAAAATAACACTGATAGTGTTATTAACATTTAACACTAGGTTTTTTTAAGTGTTAATCAGAATTAACTCTTTATGAGTGTTAGACCTACTTGACACTAGGAGATTACTCCCTACAGTGTTGATTTTAACTGACTCCTACCAGTGTTAAAACATATACTTGTGTATTTACTCCCAGCTAGTGTTATTCTTATGCAACACTTGTTTTTTTACCTTAACATGTCCAGTTTACACTTAACCTTAAGTAAAAATAAGTGTCTGCAGGAGAAAAGCAAAAGACAACAATATATACATGTCTTAGTACAAATTTATTGAAAAAATAAAGTTTAACAGAGACTTTCAGGTGAAAAACAAACACATTGTTTTTAAGAGACATCCTCCCTCCTACATACTCAACATGTATATAATACAAACTGTATGCGAGGTTCGTCGGACCGTTTACACTGAAGTACACAGAAACAAGAATTTAAAAAGAAATGTAATTTTCTTTTGAAAAGACACAATGCATTGTGGGGCGGTTGAGTATAAAAAAATTAAAAAATAGATCCATACACAAAACCTTCCTAGAAGTAAGTACTCATCCGGGCATTTCTCGCCTACACAAACTTGCTTATACAACCACAACATACTCAAATTAACATCAAAATGAGTATGAGAATGACGTTAGAAGGGCTATTCGAACACAGCCATAGTAAAGTCTGAATTGTTTTTTAAACACACCAGGAGGTTAAATATTAATGTTTAGAGCATTCTTGTTACTTATTCTACCTTCAACACTAAAAACACTGGTCAAGGCTGCATGAGATGGCAATATGGAACTATATAAAGGGAGGAATCTGTTGATCCATATGCCATTTGTACATCCACTGGTTTGAAGTAGACCAACTCTTGAACATCAACCACATTAACTGCCTGTAATGGCTTTAAAACAATTTTAAATGCGTGGTAATGCTCATCAAAACAAACTGTTTCTACACCTGAGCCAGTTAGAGCAACTTGCTCATCTTTCACAATAACAGTCCGGATTTGACAAAATACTGGCATCTCATTAGCTACCTCAACGCACACCAATAAACCAGGCCGATATTCAGTGCCGTTGTGTTTTACCCATTTCACCGACATAACATTAGTAGAAAGTGCTGTGTTGTCCTGAGTTTGGAAGAATGAGATGGGGGCGGAGCTTTCCAGAAAAGGCTCCAGAGTTGTTAATAAGGAACACCTGCCTTCAACCAGTTGTCAGTCACTACTCTTGCTTTTGTTAAAATAACTCTGATAGAGTACATGTGCCTTAACACTGTACATTTTACACTGTAAATTAGAACTCTGAAATTTAACATTCACACTGGCTGATATCTTACTCTTGGTTTGTTGAAATTACTCTCACTGTTGTTGTAATAACTCTGAAGGAGTACATATTTTTTGACAATGCCTTTTTAACTCTTGAGAATTTACTGTGTAGGCGCGCTCTTACGCCCGAGGAACAAGATGTCATGTTTGGGGCAAGGGCTCCCCTTTTCCCCAGGTTGAGAATAGGCTAGGTATATAAGATAAGATCTGAACGAGAAGGTTATGATTGCAATGTATAGGTAACATCTGTGTTGATTATAGTAGAAGCTGTCTACTAGCTGTAACCTTGGATGTCAACCTTTTAATAAAAGTAACCTGATAAGACCTGATCCTACTTCTCCGCGTCTCCCTTCGGCTGCTGAAGTGTCTCCTTCCTAGAATCAAAATGTCAGTGGGAATAATGGCTCACTCGGCCAAGGTAATATCTCCCTATTGTTCCACTACAGTATCAAAAGTCAAAGTAATTACAAACAGATGATGGCATTGGCTTCACAATACTTGATGTTTTGCATCAAAAGTGTTCAAGCAGCTCAAAAGGTGTAGGGGAGAACGGGGTAAGTAGGCACACGTTTTACTCTACTAAGAATTGCTCATCACCTAAACATCTTTCAATAGTCATTCCTACATTAAATTGAAGCTTAAGGTTTTGGCTTGAAATGTGTACCTCTCACTTTTTCTATCGTATTGTAATAAAGAAGAAATTAATCATCAAAGACACCCTTACACATTGTGACAATCAACCCCATCAAGGGGTCGGTTGTCATACACTATGGGGTTGTTTGTCACAATGTTATCTTAATGGGAATAATCTTGAAAAGAAGGAAATAAAGTAGAACTAAATTTGAAAATGCAATTGCATTGTCAAGTTGACAAATAGGCCTATGTAACTTACTGTATCCTTGGCAGCTTGTCTAGTTTGGGATGCACTGGGTTGTTTTGATTTTGTTGCCATTTTTTCCTTTGCATGCTAGCTGCCTTTTCCTGCTCTATTCTTTCCTTCTCTGGGGTGTCAGTGAGGATACAGCTTGACAATTTCTTTCGTTATTGGGTTCCTTTTCTGGCTGTAGCCTTTGGATAACTTGTGACAACCAACCCCCCAAAAAATGTGACGACCAACCCCAACTTGAATTTGTTGCTAGCATCAAGGCCAACAACCATCTGACAACTAACTAGCTTGCTAACCACAATCTACACTATAGTTTACCCTTCACACTTTTTATGGGTAACAAGTAAACCCATTCTGTAAAAGCCTAGAAGAAAAATACTGAGGAGCTAAACATTTTCAATTTGACATGAAAAACACAAACAGTCCTCTCACCTCAAATTCAGCAGTGTAACTCCAAGGAAGACTATGTAGGTGACATCTGATCCCAATTCTGGATATTTATATACCAAAATTTCACAGACAGCGCCTTCTGGTTCCGAGATATAATGATTGTGACAACCAACCTGTGTGACAAATTACCCCGTTCTCCCCTACTATACACGGGTCGGGTCTGACCCTGTTCCTGCAGAGAGCAAGTGTGTGTGTGTGTGTGTGTGTGTGTGTGTGTGTGTGTGTGTGTGTGTGTGTGTGTGTGTGTGTGTGTGTGTGTGTGTGTGTGTGTGTGTGTGTGTGTGTGTGTGTTTATAGTAGCTACTATATTATATGATTTGTTAATTTGGGTTGGCAACATGTATGCAGCATTTCAATGTTGTGGTTGGTCAGCGTCAACTATCAGAGTGATTGTATGTCTTTATAGTTATTTAGGGGGTTTTTCATTTACTCAAAGGAGCAAAGGGAAGACAAATTAGTCAGGCAAGAAATCAATTCTTGGTTCAGGCTATTTTAACAGTCGGAGTCAGAGTGGACCAGAGCACACCCCCGAGGTGTATAACAAATATTAATATGAACATGAATTGATTTTGAGGAATACACCATACTTAAAGGCAGATTAAATGTGATTATGTTCTGTCATAAATGCAATTAACTAATGTCAACCAAATGTCAAAGCCAACATAGTTTAAAATAGGCTTACTGGCAGCACTGCTTAACAAGGCATGTGAAAGGAAGAGGGTCATTGATAATGACAATATATGATGGAAAAAATTATCATCAGCAGTGAATTTAATTCCTTCAGATGTCAAAGGGCCATTTTTATTTGAGCATGTATGTTCTTCTTCCAATCCATCTAAGTAATGCCCGTAATAGTTTGTCTGAAGATGGAAGCCACATTGCATTCTAGTTAATTAAGGTCAAACGTGTTAGATTGTGGTTGCTGTAAATATGTTGGTTGTTGTGTTGTAAAAATTCAATAATTGATGATAAGTATATATCAGATATAGAAACATGAAATGCATCATCTCAGGATTGAATAGTTTATTTAGACAATGTTTTGTTTAGCATCTCAACTCATTTTCCTTTACAATAGACAAGTATAAAGTGCAATTGTTTGTGTGCTTTGACGCAGACTTTTTTTAATGCAAGGGGAAAAGGACGACCGTCTCACTGTGAACCATCTGCTCATTCTAAATGTTTGTCGCGTTTGATAGGACGACACAAAGTCACTCTCACCCATGGGGAACAATAAAAGACAAAGAGCAGCGGGAGACTAATCAGAGAGATAAAACCCCTTGCACACACTGAACCTGTGCATTGCTGGGTTCAGTTATCTCTGCAACATGGGGGGGTTTTCACACACACAAAACAAAAACAGTGCATATTGTGTGTGTTTCCTCGTGACATGGCAGTATACAATTATTTATACTTGCAAAGGCTAGTGGTTTTCCTAGAGAACAGCATTCAGTTAGGCAAAAAATAGGGACACTGCAGGAGAAGCATTAGGTTGAAGATGAATTAAGTGAGCTTCTTCAATCCTCCCTCAGGCCATATATTTCTGAAGACTTGTTTTGCATGTAACGCTTTAGAAACCCCAAAAGTTACCAATGCACTTCACAAATGTCTTGTGTCCAATAACATTTTACAGGGCATAGTCTGGGTAATATAGAGCGGCTGTGGCCAAACAGGTTGGCCAGTTGTCTGCTACCGCAGGGTTGGTGGTTCAATCCCTGCATCCTACTATTTATTTATTGTTTATTCTACACACTACATCTGACCATTACAAGAATCTAGTTTGCATGCAGTAGGCATACAATTGGGAAATACTTGTATGTATTTCATCATACCATTGCGCCTTGATCTTTCCTCTTGCTTTTATATCTGTTGCATCCCCAGTGGTTTTCATACGGAGGCTCCGTCGATGTGACGTCACGTCCGGTGCGCACTGGATAGTGGGTCAGAATCGCCCAGATAGCATGCTGTTTTCAATACTAAAAATATTGGTCGAATGTAGTAGACATCCGGGTATTTTTAATCCTACTAAATCTGACCATGAGAATTGGGACATCCTTAATTGTTTTTCTAGCATACTGAAAGGCAAAGCTTTCGATCTACGGTCGATCTTTGTTCCTACCCTCACCTATGGTCATGAAGGCTGGGTAATGACCGAAAGAACGAGATCGCGGGTACAAGCGGCCGAAATGGGCTTTCTCAGGAGGGTGGCTGGCGTCTCCCTTAGAGATAGGTGAGAAGCTCAGTCATTCGTGAGGAACTCGGGCAGAGCCCTACTCCTTTGCGTTGAAAGGAGCAGTTGAGGTGGTTCGGGCATCTGGTAAGGATGCCCCCAGGGGCCTCCCTAGGGAGGTGTTCCAGGAGCGTCCAGCTGGAAGGAGGCCTCGGGGAAGACCCAGGACTAGGTGGAGAGATTATATCTCCACACTGGCCTGGGAACGCCTCGGGATCCCCCAGTCAGAGCTGGTTGATGTGGCCCGGGAAAGAGAAGTTTGGGGTTCCCTGCTCAAGCTGCTGCCCCGCGACCCGATTTCGGATAAGTGGTTTTGAAGTTATATGTATGTATGTATTTGTATGTATAGTATGTATGTATGTATGTATGTATGTATGTATGTAGAATAGCAGCAACTTACATAGGGGACTAGTACACTTTACTATGCTAGCCACTCTGTGGAAGATTATCTGATAATTTGACTGTATGGAAAAAAAGTTATGTATGTATGATATTTGATTTGTATATGTATTGTCTAATAAATAATAAATAAATAAATTAACATATCTATATTGCTTTGGGAAAAAAAAATACTTCAGTTAGATGGATTTAACTCCACTTGACCCCACGACTTTGCACTGACTGTTGCTGAGTCTCTTTGAAATAGGGCAATGGAATGGGAAACTGGCTGATTATCCAACATAAGATATATAATGTCATTATTGTGCGGTAAAGACCTGTACACTGGTGCTTCAAAGAAGAAGAATACAATGGGGCTGTTACATTAGAGCTGCAGCAGATGATTAAATAAATCTTACTTTAGGGCATAGGTTTGCAAATTCCAATTCCTGTTTACAAATATACTGTACTTGTAAACTTTCCAGATCAGTGATGTAAGCTTTTTTGAAAGTTCAGTCCAGATTTGAAGCTCAGTGCAAAAGTTCAGACACGGACAGACAACACAACATTCCTGGGTTTGTTTCTCAAATCTATTGAATGTAATCATGAACAAAAACCTTTGTGTTATCATAGTTTCCAGGAGATGACATGGACCTGGCCTGGTGTCCTTTAGGACCATATTTACTCTGTGAGAGATGCTTTGGAGACAACTTACTAGATAAGAAAAAAACAGACAAACACACTGCCCATCTACTATATAATTAATTGCATATTGTGTTGCTCTTTTTTCTGTTAAAGTGCTGCACAGCTTATGGTTAAAAGTCTGCTTGAGATTCTTTGCATTTCCTGGTCTGAGGAGAGAAAACCCATCAAGCAACTTGTGGTATATACTATGTAGTCCTCTGGGGAAAAAGAAAAGGCTTTTCTTATCTATAATGGATCTGGCTATATAATGGGAGGAATGAATGAGCGTTTTTCTCCATGTCTGATACCGTTTGACAGAGGCATGCAAAGGACCTTTTTGATGTCTCATGAAGAACAAAAGGGGATATTTATTTTGTTATACAGATTGAACCAAAGTATCTCATCATAAGCCAACTTAGTTCAATGCAGGGATCAGAGAATAGAGTGTTAAAGCAAGGGCTGCTTCTGAACAGAGGAAGATGATAAGCGTTTAGCCAGAAACAACTGGATACAAATGAATTGAAATAGCCGTGAACTCTGATGTCCACACAGAGGAGAAGGGAAGCATGCAGGCTAAGGGTGAACTGCAGTTCATTTTCTAGGGAGATTAAAAAGAAAATGTCAGTATATTGTACTGATAAAGTCAGATAAAACTCTGAGTCCTGCCATAGACATACATTATGCTGTATGTACAATGCAATGTAGAGAAAAAAAAGTATACAAGTTTGTATTAACACTGGAAGTTAGAATAAGTCCTTTACTGTAAAGACGTTTTGAAGGTTATTTGCAAAAATATGCAGCCAAAAAGCTGAATTTTTGAAAGCCTGTTTTGCACACAAAGATGACCTCCATCTCCTACAGTGTAGTCACATTAGAAGAGATCCATTTTATCGCCATTACGGGGAGGGCATAAGATCACGGCTACCAAACCCTTTTAACAAACAGAGAATTGTTTCAAAGCCACACATTGCACCTGGTCTCGTACTTCTCCCAACAAAGAATGTGCCGGGACAAAAAGCATGTCAAATTTAACAACAGGTTCAGAAATACGCTTTCCAGATCTCAATAAGACATTCACTTCAGTCTGGTTCTCCATAGTATTTATTGAATCAGTGGGAGCTCTCTACCCGTTCGTAGGTTATCCTGCAAAGATATAAAAAAATATATTACAACGTTTTTACTCTGTGCCTTCGATATATATGACTGTTAAGAGAAACATAGAGGATACTACACTCCATGGGTACATTTAGAAAAAACTGTCCAGTGGGCATTTGCGGGCCTGTCCATCGTTCCGGTCAGTGACGTAATGTGACGTTGGCCAAGTGGAGCACCGGCCTCAGTTACTTATTGAGTGTTTTACGAACCAAAACCAAGTCAATTGGCGTCCCCTTTGGGATCTCTGTGTCTCTCTTTCTGCCTCTGAGGTTAAAAGGCCAAAGCAAACCCTTTTAGACTTGTCTATACAGAAGTCGAGGGCCCAGCAGCATCATCAGCCACAGCAGCACAGATAATCAATACACTATGTTGATTCAACCCACTTTACTAAATGAGTGGTCTCCTAGAGATGGACATTGTAATTAGGGCATTTAAAAGCTTGGAACGACGTATACTGGATGGATGTTGCTGCAGTGCTGTATTTGCCCTGCCTACACTTCCACGCTTTTTATCTTACGCTTTTGTGTCTCGAGAAAAAAACTTATCAGGGTCGAGTCTGAGTTTATATTGTTGTTATGAATGCCTTAGGACGTTGAGTAACTTGTGTAACAACCTATGCTCTTAACTGATTACATTCTATATCTTTGTAAAGATCACTGTTCTCTGAGAAGGCACATATTTGAGCAGTGGGCTCTGTGTAATTTGAGTAGTTGAGATCCACCCACGCCTGAGCCCCACCAGACTGATGGAGCCAAACCTCATATTCTTTATGCAATTTAATTTGGCCTTCTGTTGGATGATTAGTAGTCCAAGTCATCTTCCCGCCAGCTCCAATTAATTTGCGCTAGATGTTTTAGATTGCTGGATAATTAAATTGTGTGATATTGGTTCAAAGTATTGGAAAAATCAACAACAAATTATACTTTAAACTCTAATGGATGTCGTGAGAGCCGTGCACATGGGTATATTGTTGCCAATTGGATGTTGGCATGTGTGTCGGCGCTGAGGCTTGTGATAGAGACAGAAGACTTGTAGGTCAGACAAAATATGTACTACTTGATTGGACAAGGAATTTCTTATTAACATGAAGGCCAGAGTGAGCAAGGACACTTTTCTCATCTGTTATCATTGCAT
>CM047508.1:29570065-29616836 GCA_026122265.1 Ammodytes dubius | reverse complement strand
AAGGGGATGGGGAAATAGTGAAAAATGCAACACATACTCGCAGTGTGTCTTCCGGGCTGTGGAAGCTGTTAGCAGTGATCCATTAAGATCACAGAGACACGCACAAACACACACACACACACACACACACACACACACACACAGTTCTCTCATTAACATTTTAGCGGCTGTGCCTGGAAATCTGCAAGGTTTATATTAATGGGGATTTGACACAATAAAACTTGTTTCCCCCCAAACATGATTATTATCATAATTTAATCAACTGTGGTTGCATAAATCACCGATTAAATAATGACCGATCCACTGCAAGCCATTTCATTCTGATTTGATTGGTTATCTTTTATCTTCAGACTTCTCACTCTGAATTCTGATTGAGTAGAGTTCTGATAAAAAAAACAGTTTTTGGATTAAACACAGATTACAGAATACAGTGACCAACATTGGTGATTCATTCTTCAAATCAGATTGTAACACCTTTCTATTCTTATACCAAAGCTGGTGTTTCTTACCGTCAGTAATCACAGGGGGTAAAGTGGCCTTTTAACTTGCTCAAGACTGTGAGCTGGTGGTTGTAATGACAAGCACACATTATATATAGGTCCTAGGAGCATGGACTGTGTGGGCATCTCTAAATCCAAGTGCTGTTTTGGTTTATGTATGTCCAAAAGGAAAGTGCAAAAGTGCTCGGTGAAGCAGAATATAAATGGGAGTGTTCGGGCGATTGATGAATACACTGTCAGTTGGTCACATCTCTTGGCTTTTAGCTTTGAAAACAGTTGCACCGATCAAATGTGACATCCTGTGAACACACAGCATTACAATGTTCCTGTTAGAGGCTGCCTGTGTGTTTCTTTAGCAGTTAATCAGTGAATGATTATTGAAATAAATACTAGAAAATGTTGCTAAAACCAATTAGTACATTTGAGTACACATATCTGATGTTGCACATATTATGTCTTCTCATACCCCAAATACTTCTAAAGTTTTATAACAACATTTTAAAGCCTTGGTCAGACACACTGCATGATGTACATCCTAAATTGCTAATCACATTGTTGCACATATTCCATTTCGACTAGAAATTATTTAATTGTTCAGCCCTTATCCGGGCACCAACATAGCACATAGATGGGCAAAGCGGATTTCAAAGTCAGGAAAAGTCTGCTGCTTGCATTATAAAGTATGAGACAAATAACCCAAATTTTGTCATCAGGGTAACGTGTTTCATTGATATTAAACATTTGTAGACGTAGTGCTGAGTTAAGCAAACATAAAGGGTCAATTCAACCATATCCCCCCCCAAAAAACTCTTGCTGAGAACCTGAGTACCAAAATGATCTGTATGACTCTATATAATGTACAGGAAAATAATGTCCCCACCTTAAGGTTAGCCTGCCCATAAAACCAACAGGGTGAACCAGGGAAAACATTGTTAAGTTTACAGTGATGAAACCATGATCAACCCACAGAGGATCTGTTAAGATTCACTACATTTCACAAATTGAACTAGACATGTTTAATTATACCACAGCTAAATGTTGGTTTTAGGTTTATTTAGCTAGTCGTGTCTTAGCTTTACTTTAAATAATTACTTTTATTTTATTTTAATATTAAGACCATTACCCTATTGTATGCACTGTATTCATAATTTATGATCTGATGTACAATCTGACCAAAGCCCTGTGCTGAGGTAGAGCTGTATGGCTCTTTTAACTGTGAATGTAAAGCCTTAGCACCATGTGCTGCAGAACATGTCGACTGGCAGACGATTGCATTAGTGCGCCAGACACAGATTGTTTAGAGTTTTAATGGACTCCAACTAATTCTGGAGAATTTGCTCGCTAAAATTTGGGAACGTGCCAATTACAACTCTGGGTTTTTTTCTCTCTCCCTATATCTCCATTGTTTTGTTTTTTTCTCTCTCATTTGCCGAAACAAAATTGCTATTCTGATGTTGCGTTGAATAATTTCCATGACTAGGGATGTGGAGGAGTAGAAAGCCTCCACTGGCCTCCCACACACACTTCTCTCCTTCCTTCCTATCTCAGAACTGCCCATACATATTTATGGAGCTATTTGAATAATGTGAATTGAAATGACAAAACATCATTTTGAAAGGAGAGAAGCAGAAATAGCAGGAAGGTGAGGAAGGGGGGAAACAGCAGCGGTGCAAAAAAAAATTGTGCATACCTCAAATGTGAACCCCATGTGGGGTCGAGACTTCAGAACAAGACGTGGACCCTGCAAACGGGGTGCAAATCAATAATAGCAGCTTCCATTATATGTTCTCTCATAAAGAATAGGAACTGACATCTTAGATGTGGTCACTACTACACTATACCATCTCTATTAGATAGATATGTATCACGTATCTACAGTGATAAGAGGGATGTCATGCAGTCCATATCAGCAGGTGCTTCATAGTGGTGTGTAGAACATTATTTTTTTTTTTACATACGATGTCATTTAGCAGACACTTTTATCCAAAGCGACTTACAACTGGAGCACACATTCATACACTGATAGCAGCTGCTACTACGCAAGGCTAAGTATCAGGAGACATTTCAGTGTCTTGCTCAGCCGACATGTGGCGGGGAGATGGGGGAACGAACCACCGTCCTATAGTTGCGGGTCCACTACCCTATCCACTTTGCCACAGCACATGCTCTCTGAAAGACAGAACTAGAACACTGTGTGAAACAACTGACAAAAAAATAAAAATAAATGGTGAAAAAAGGCTGCTGGTAAAAGAAAAAAAGGGTATGGAAGTGATGGGAAGATAGAACGCGAAAATGAGATTAGGTGTTGGTAGAAAAAGAGGATGAGAGTGTTGCTCTCAGTGAGAAGAGGGAACAATGTGAGGATGGCATCTCTCAAGAGGGAGGACGTGAGAAGAGAGAGAGGTGTGTGGTCGCGCCCTGTTTGTCACCGCTGTCGTCTTAGTTCCGAGGGTGACAGGGTTACTTTGATGTCTCCCACAGGGAAAGTCACATCATGTTCCTGGAATAATACTGGGGAATACAATCTTTTTTAGCTGGGATAATAGCCCAGGGCTTTCAGAGATGTGCATTCTCGAAAAACTGCCTCACCTCTGTCTAATAAGAAGAGGAACACATTCATGAACCATTCAAACTACAGTATATGGAAAGTGTTGATTGAACACACACACATTGCAGAATTGCACATTTCCAGTGTCCTATTTGAAAGGCCACCATATGCATATGTGTTATTTTTGTCAAGGTGTAGCAAATGTGCAAACCGTGGACACTGAATGATAAATGCAACATAATGTACAATGATGCTTCAGTTTTTAGAATTGTTATCTGCTTAATTGGCCAATTATTTGTACACAAAGAGAAAAAAAATAAAAAAGCACCTAGAACAACATGCATGTACGTTTAATCACTTAGTTAGATCCAAGTAAGACTGACAACAGTATTAGTCTTAGAAAAATATGCCCTTGGTCCAAACGTTCTATGGTTGAATCTATTTTCGTTATCGCTGAGAGCAGAAAACAATGAGTTGAGAAGAAGAAAAGACCAGAATGAATGGGTGGGTAGGAGGGAAAGCAACATAATAGATAGTAGTGGAAATTGATTTTGAACAAGTGCTCTTGTTCGACAAAGGCTTTGGCATCTGAAGTGAAAATGGTCTCCCTGAATAAGTAGTGTGGTGGAAATGTGGTTTAGACCCGATAAAAGAAAGCCATGAGGGAAGGAGACGGAGAAGATGCGTTGTGAGTGAGGGAAGATAAAGAGTGATTAAAGAAAATGAGAAAACAGGCAACAGAGAAGAGAAGGAAAAAAAATAACCTGCAAAACAAGATTGGGTAAAAGGAAGAGGGAAAGAGATGTTTGAAAAGGCAACGTGGGTGGGACAAGAAGAGGTGCATTGGTTTTCCTTACCTTGGGTTTTAAATTGCCAACCGAGAGGAGACGTACTGATAAATTCAAAACGTCTCTCCTCTATTCTTAACATCCCTATTCATCACAGCAAAGTGCTGTTACCTGAAGGTGAGCGAAGTGGAGGGCCCTGAAGCAAGGCCCCACGATTCCCTGATCCTCATCTATTCAAGATTACAAATGGAGTTTAGCAAAGAGCATTCTGAACAGTTAAATACCAAGAGACAAGACAAACAGCACATTCACTGCTTTGTGTCTCATAATATGACATGTTCTTTTAAATTTAGCGTTTACCAATGTAGGACTCAAGTATTACCAACGTGTGTTTTGTTAATGGAAATTGTTAAATGCCTCAACATTGGTATTGCAACGTATGGGGGGGGGGCTCTGTTGGGGGTTTATTATTTTACAGGTGTCATTTTGAGTCAGTCTCTTGATCCATTATTGATATACAAATACTGTTTAAAGCTAGCCTGACATTCCCAGACCTGCCACTAGGCGCTGGCAAATTAAATTTGCTGCGCCTGTTGGTCTGGAAACTCTCCGTTGAAGCTTTTTCAAAAAGACCGGAAATCTGGGCTCACGTTTCAATTGGTTCTATCTAATATGGGCGCGCCAGAGTCCTTTGTATGGTACTCTGGGGAGGGCGTAACTGGATGGCGACAGTGATGTGCATGCGACGTCAAAGCCGTGATAGTAAACATCAAAGATGGCTGCGGATATGTTGTGTGAGTTTGAGACTGCTTTGGCCTCGACCCTTTACGATTTGGAAGACGGCAATCAAATATTTCATTAGCAAGTAAGTGGAATGTTCTGTTTTGCCGACAGACCATGGCAAAAGTTTAATTTAACAGTTTAACAGCTGTTCGCTAAATGAACGGGGCTTACGTCACCTTGTGCATCGCTCTGATTGGTTGTAGTGCTATCCACCTGCGTGCAGTGGCATTTGAAATGCACGCGTAGGAGCCGCCCCTTGAGTTGGAAATTACTATTGATCGTGGCCTGACCCTCTATCGTTCAAGATATCAGGGTCTGGATTTCCAGACTAGTTTAAAGCAGCTTTAGGTTTAATGTTAAGGTGATGCAATACTGTTACAGAACTGGCATCATAGTATCATATCTTATAAAGCAAAGCATTATGGCTAAAAACGTCCACAGATGTTTGCATAGTGTAGTCCTAGATTAATCTCATCTCATGACTCCATCTTTCTCGCCCGGCCAACTTTATTTTGGTACAGGCTACCTTTTTATATGCTGAGCTGACAATGACAGACTGACTGGGCTATGTATAGCTTACCGCAAACCGCCACTGAATCCTATTAAATGAGATTAATGATGGTTTTTCCTCTTTTCAAAGTGCTCTCCTGCACATTGGAAGAAAACCTACACCACAAAACCTTTCTTCTAGATGAGCACTCCAGGATTCACCACATATGACCTACTGATTGATGCAATTTACATCACAATATGATGTGTACGGTCACTAGGTCAGCTGTAGGTTCTTCATAGAGTGTTGTGTTGAAAATGAAGTGGTACAGGGGAGCGACCACTTTAAATAGTGACTTTATCCTAGCTCTGTGCATCTGTGTAAATCAACTACAATGTTAAGAAGTGACGAGATGTAACACATTTTTTTCCCTCTAATGCTCATCAACTGCGAAATGCCATCACATCTGCGTGCAAATTGCCTATCAATCAGTGTCTGTGTGGGGGGAGGGGAGCACTTTGGCATTGTGGTTGAGGTATTAAATGAGGGTGGGGAGCGATGGAGAGGAGCGATGCATCAGGTTATTGTCTTTCTCTGCCGGCTGGCCACATACACCTTGTTACCCATTTCTCTTCTGCTTTAGTTGTCATCTTCCATTTGGCTTTCACCTTGGAAGACCAACATCTTTTTCTATCTGCCAACATTTTCTACATTGGTTCACTAAAGAGGCCACACTTGAATATCAATTCAGTCTCTCTGCCCCCCCCCCCCTCTCTCTCTTATCTCTCTCTCTCTCTCTGCCCCCCTCTCTCTGTCTCTCTGCCCCTCTCTCTCTCTTGTTGCTCTTGCTCTATCCTTCCCTTCTCTGTTTTCATAGAGGTACAGATGTCAGCAATGACTCATCCCATTGCAATTTAGTTAAACTCCAGTAAATCAAATGAGGATGTTATGTGTCTCTGTTATACATATGATTTGTTATGACACTTGGCCCTTTGAGGAGAGGAGGAATAATAATCATGGCCATGCACTTACACTAATATGTTTTGTTATTTCATTAGGTTTATATGTTTCTTACAGTGTAGTGTTGTAGTACTCCAGACAGGTCATGGTCTCACAAGCACTTTTTGCAGGTCTCTGTCTTGTATCGTAATTGACCACATTTCTACTGTCCTTGTATCGGACTCGGACACAAATAAGGACCATTTAACACCACCTCTTAATTCATGCACAAATACAGTAGATACATTATACTATTTATTTAGTGGGTGTATGGTTTTCATGTCCAAACCCCTCAAAGTAGACTCAATCTCAATGCACTTTGGTATGTGCATGTGGTTTTGACTATACAACCTGGCTTACAGTATCTGAGTGCTTTTTCCTATTCCTTGGACCAATAATTCTTAAATGTTCACTTGCATTGTGGTCAATATCAAAGTTGTACCATCAACCCCACATAGCCTACATCCCATGCCACTCTGTTAGATTAAGGTTTCTAAACCTTGAAGAATGTGGAATTTAGAATTCAATTTGGATGTTCACTGACCCTGCTGTGTAGTAACATTGCTAAAAAATAAATAAACAAAGTCTGAAGGTTTTCTGTTTGCTTGGACTTTTATGGTCATTCAGAGTACTTTGAAGGTCACAGGGTGTCATCTGTACTGCAGAATTTGCAGTGACATACATCATTTCAATCATTAAAAAAGCAACATGGCTGATATGTTGATTTAATATGAAGTGGTAATTGGAATGACATACAGCTCCGGAAAAAAATTAAGAGACCAGTCTGGATTTTTAGTAAATCTTCATTTCTACATTAGGGGAGAACGGGGTAAGTAGGCACACTGTTTACTCTAGTGAGAATTGCTTATCACCTAAACATCTTTCAATAGTCATTCCTATATTAAATTGAAGCTTAAGGTGTTGGCTTGAAATGTGTACCCCACTTTTCTATCTTATTGTAATAAAGAAGAAATTAATCATCAAAGACACCCTTACACATTGTGACAACCAACCCCATCAAGGGGTCGGTTGTCAAACACTATGGGGTTGTTTGTCACAATGTAATCTTAATGGGAATAATCTTAAAAAGAAGGCAAGAAAGTAGGACAAATTTTAAAGTTTAATTGCATTGTCAAGTTGACAAATAGGCCTACATAACTTAATTTAGCCTTGGCAGCTGGTCTAGTTTGGGATGCACTGGGTTGTTTTGATTGTGTTGCCCTTTTTTCTTTTGTATGCTAGCTGCCTTTTTCTGCTCTATTCATTCCTTCTCTGGGGTGTCAGTGAGGATACAGCTTGACAATTTATTTCGTTATTGGGTTCCTTTTCTGGCTGCAGCCTTGAGATAACATGTGACAACCAACCCCCCAAAAAAATTTGACGACCAACCCCAACTTGAATTTCTTGCTAGCATCAAGGCCAACAACCATCTGACAACTAATTAGCTTGCTAACCACAATATAAACTATAGTTTACCCTACACACTTTTATGGGTAACAAGTGTTTTGTTATAAACCCATTGTGTAAAAGCCTAGAAGAAAAATACTGAGGAGCTAAATATTTTCAATTTGACATGAAAAACACAAACAGTCGTCTCACCTCAAATTCAGCAGTCTAACTCCAAGGAAGGCTATGTAGGTGACCTCTGATCCCAATTCTGGATATTTACATATCAAAATTTCACAGACAGCGCCTTCTGGTTCCGAGATATAACGATTGTGACGACCAACCCGTGTGACAAATTACCCCGTTCTCCCCTACTTATTGAAAATGCTCTTAATGACAAACAATGTATTGGAATTTGGTAGAAATGTTTCAGTAGTTTATATTATAAAACCTAAATGTTCATTTACTCAAACATATGCCTATAAGTAGTAAAACGAGAGACCCTGAACATTTGCAGTGGGCTCTTATTTTTTTTCCAGAGCTGTATGTCACACTGTAATTGACACTGTTGCAGGATCTTCTTTTGAATGCCTTTGAGACAACCAGTGATTATCTAAAAAGTCACTTATTTGTTCTCTGGATAGTCATTGCTCTGGCTTTCATGGTTTCCTTATCCGTTTCCATGGACATCATGTATTCCATGTAAGTCAACAGATTGTTGAATAATCAAACGCAGCTGTACAATAGCAAGGGAAAAAATTAGCATGCTCATTAAATAAAACCCCAAAGACCTCGTAAAATGTACACAACATATGCAGATTGCTTGAATAGGAGAATATGTTTCCTACTACTCGTAGTTTAGCAGCTTGTTAACACATATTTGAATTGTTATATTGCTAAAAACTCACATTATGCAAAATGATAGAAGGCAGCATAAAGTGCACACATCATAGACCTGTCACGATCACAGGAACATCTCACAGGGACAGTGTATTTATGCGTGTATACTTGCTACAATGCAGATTCATGGCACTGTTTCAATTTGAAGCTGTCAGTCAAGCAGCCAGATTGTTCCTGAAGCAGCAAACAGACAGGCATGGTCCTCTTGTGCTAATCCTGGCTCTGTTTTTTTTCTAAACCTGCTGCGGGTTTATGAATCAGCAGCTCCTCATCTCCCTCTAATCCGCCAGATACAAGTTTAATTATGTAGCAAGGTATTTTTTTACAGACACGTTTTTCCCATAAATCTTAGTATTAAACATGTCTGACGAACAATAAATCCAGAACAGGAATATGCAACACAATAATTCAAAGAGAGTAACTGTATGTACCCTGATTAATCAAGACATCTAATACGGTATTACAAATGCTCCTGCATTGTCCTTGAACACCCCGTCAGGCGTAAATAACTGCATGCTTCTGAAATCTTCCTGAATAGATGGTTGAATCAAAGGCGGACAACAAATTTGCCCACAGGATTATTAATGCAGAACTTATCCAACTCGATGGAACACTTCTTTAGTTTAAACGATGAAAGTCAGTGCTCTTCCAAAGATCGTAGTGGCTATACAAAAACAGAATTATCTGTTTGGATTGGCAATGTGAGCGCGCACTGAAGAGCATCTTATTTATTTGTTAAGATTAAGAACGCCATGACCTCCAACACGGATTAGCAGTTGCATGTAGATCATCATTTGTGACGTGCAAGGCAATTTGTATGAATGTTAAACGTCTTTAATATAAGGACTATTAGTTATGTTTACACATTAGGGACAGCACTACAGAAACTAGCATTTTTAAACTTTCATAAAGTTAGTGTGTGTTGTTTTATTACACTACTTTACCATTATGTTTGTAGGTGTGCATAATTTATGGGCAACTTAGTGTAAAACTCATGAGTAATTTACAGTACTACAATTTCCTAAATCAGTGAAAGCTTTCATCAAGTCTGCCGTCACAATAGCGGCTCTGTGAGGCTGTACTTTGGCACAGCGGCGCTTTCAGCTAAAAGCAAATGTCAGCATGCTATCGTCCTCACAATGACAAAGCTGTAATGTTCTAATATGGTGCAGGAATGTGTAATTTTAACCATGAACTTCCAAATCATACGCTAATATTTTCAAATGAGTGTCCAACACAAACACAGTGAGTCTTTAGCTCACTGATTGCTACCATGGCTAACAATCACAACCCACATAGAGTCTTTGCCACTGCTATGTCAATAAAAACGCCTTCATTATCTACTTGAACTTTGTCTTGCAATTTCATGCTTCGGCCGAATGTAAATTAAAGTCCTGACATGGTTGCTGTTTGAGGCTTTTGTACTTGTAATTGTTGGAGGTTTGGAATTGTGCCCAATTGAAAGCATACATCCTCCTCTGAAGAGCTGATGCTTTAACAAGAAGAGTTCAGCGGGCCTGCTGCTCTGTGACCCTTAACCAGTGGTGTGCACAGACATTTGGGGGGAGGAGGGGGCATATCAGGGGGCCTATCATGACCCAGTCAATTGTTTTTGATCATTAATTAATCGGGAACTATTATCACACATTTGTTATGGTCTTGTATTTATAGATGGTCATGTCAGCATGGGCCACATACTCTGTAAAAAGTGTATGTAAGTCTTTTTTTTCAAAAGGGCACTTGATTGGTCCAGGGGGTAAAGCCCTAGTGTCTATCTGTGCACGCCACTGCCCTTAACCTTTGTCTCAACTCCTTCTCGTTTGGCTGGAAACCCTCCTTTCATTGTCAACACGTTCAAAGCCCTCTACCTCGTTAATGGTGTGTAATTATCTGTGAGTGTGGCTAAGGTGAAAGCAGATTTCTCCGTGTCAGAGCTGTTGACATGCTTTGACATGGGTTTAGTTGTCCAGGCCGACCGTCTGCCATTCCATTCAAACCCTCTGGGTCGACATGTGCCCTGCAGGAGGGGGGGGAGGGGACACTCGCTGACAGAGTTCAGGAGGTAAAACGACTTTCTGTCCTTTTTTCTAGCCTTCAAACCTCAAAAGGAAGTCGGCCGCAGCACTCTCTAAATGCAAATTGGAAATCCTGGCTTTTTAAGCACTGACCGAACACATTGTTGCTCCTCTGTGAGGCTGGATGGAGGGTTGTGTGTGTGGGTGTGTGTGTGTGTGTGTGTTGTGTGTGTGTGTGTGTGTGTGTGTGTGTGTGTGTGTGTGTTGTGTGTGGTGTGTGTGTGTGTGTTGGGTGGTTGTTGTGTGTGTGTGTGTGTGTGTGTGTGTGTGTGTGTGTGTGTGTGTGTGTGTGTGTGTTGTGTGTGGTGTGTGGGGGGGGAAGGAGGAGGGGACTGTTGAAAGGGCAGGTTCTTGGTGAATGTCATCGACTCTTGTAGCTCCTCGATCGTCCTCGGCACTGAGCAGCTCTTACAGCAGAATGGATGTCCTTGTTTTAAAGTACAAGAATGAGATCATTATTTCTTCTGAGATTTACATTGTTTTGACTGCATTTCTGACACAAAAGAAAGTACTGGAGTTCTATACATAAAGATGATTGGCTTGTCAGGGGAATTGGTGCCACTAAAGATGCAGCTCTGCAATATATCATTCATTTAACGCTATTGAAGGATGACATTCTCAATTTCTTCCCACCTTCTTTCCCTTTGAACTTGAAAAAACCTGTCATATCTCACCGTGGCGCGTTTATTGACTACACACTGCGGTGATTAACTGAATACAGAGACTGAATAAACGGCTCTGGAGTATTTTTTCGATGAGCAGATCAAAGCATCTCTGCCGTTTCTAACAGCTCTGTCTGGCACCGATGAACCATTGCCCGAAAAACTGATACAATAATATATGGAGGAGAATGAACTGTGAAATGAATGCTTTGTCTGCCATGTTTCCCTGTGCACTAGGCTACAAAATTGTATAAAATTACTCATTTATCGAGCTCAGTTCAGATTATGGAGATTCACCAATTTCCTCACTGTGCCAGTGTCATTACAAACTTTGGAGGGAGATAAATTATATCCTTATCATCTTCTTATTACTTTACTACGCTTTTAGATATAGATCAGCAGCCGTGATGAGATGGGATTTTCTCCATCTCAGAAGGATTGTTGGCTACTTTTGAAAACCATTACCTCATGTCATTTCCTTAAGGAGAATAGTCAAGCAAACATTAAGACGAGGCTTTGGACTTTAATGTGATAAGTAATCCAGCGAACAGGTTATTAAAGCACGTCAGTTGGAGTAATATCACTGTTTGAAGAGAACTATAGCCAGGGATGTCTAGTCTGCTCATCAGTTGACCTAGAAGAATATAATGGGGAAGCTTACAATGTCTAATGCATTTTCTTTTGTAGTGTTGCATTTGTATGGGAACCCAATGTCTTGAACTAATATCATATTTTAGATACGTTAAGGAAAGGCTGAGAGCCAGTTCAGGCAGTCCTACTCAAGACTGCTGTGACACTCCTCACTGAAACACATTTGTTTTAATCATGGCTTTGTACTAAGTCTAAGCATTCAGTGCCCCTTTCTTTTGCTGCATGCCTGGTGCCACACCCAAAAGCTATGCTTCTGCTTGCTGCCAGTGCTGTCAGCATTTTAAAAGCTATACGCACTGCCATATTAACCTGTGCACAGTATCTTAAAAGCCATTCACTGCCATATTAGCCTGATTATGTCGCTTCAGGGGATAAGAGAACTGTGACGGTTTGCATTTCCATGTGCTGCTGCTGCTGCTGCCGGCAGGATTACCCTCTGCTCTTAGACTCTGATTGCTGGCAGTTTAAGGAACAAATGGGGCTGAGGCCAGACTTGTTCAATCCATGCTATAGTGATGGTTGATGATCGGCTTATAAAGTGGTTGCCATAGTGGCAAATGGGCTGCCATGTATCACTGTTAATAACATTAAAACAACTTGTCAATATGCCAAAGAAAGATAGAAATATGAACTAATCTGTAAATCAGTGTGCCTATTCACCCAGGGATTATTTTGGAAGATGGTAGTCGAGGTTATGGTTCTAATGCAAACACAATGTTTGCTCTTTCAGTTCCAACAACTCCCCAAAAAATATTTCTCTAGTTAAACAAGCTTACTGCAGCTGATCAGGTCACTTCATCAGTCAGCACTGTGCAGTCCCTCTATCATTCATAAGTCTGTAATTGAATCAATAGTCAATAAGGATTTGAAGCATCTTGAAATTGAAATCCGGCCCAGAATCTTTGGGATGATTTAAGGTCAATATGTCCAGGTCGAAGTGACAGGAATAAATGAAGTAGATAAAATAATACATTTCTGCTGTCACTCCAAAACAGGTTTGGATGTTATTTTAATTTCAAAGCAATAATTGCAAATTGCAATCTGTGATTGATAATGCACATTACAGATGAGGCCATTTTTGAAGCGCAGTGCCTCCCTGTCCTTTGTAAGGTGAAGTACATACAGAAACTGTGATGGCCACACTGCATTTAAAACAGAACCATAAAGTTCTGTTACAATTTTTTTTCTCCCCCAAAATAATTGTATGCGCAGCTTTATTGCTGCTCTCAGGCAGAACTGCTGATTGTCATTTATTTGAGTTGAGATTCTGCCGTTGTGCTGGTCTCAGCAACATTCTAAAATACAGTATTTGCTATTCATCATAGACTTAGTTCTGGTGGTGGCATGGCCCCTCTCTGGTTGGTCTCACACATAGCTCATGATATTTAAATACTAATGGTTCACTAATGATATCTACTCTCACGTTTCAAACATTTGCTTTTAGCTGAAAGCGTTTCAAGTGCAGGAGTATAGAAGATGGATGCAGCTTAGGTTTGGGGGTTATTATTATTTATACACTAATGAAGTCTAAACAATCAACCTGGACCATATTCTGCTAAACTAAGCCCTACTCATTTTCAATCCAATCTAGTAGCCATGCACTGTTGGCCAAGTGCTAGCACGCTACAATAGCAATTGATATGAAGAGATGTTCTGTTCCAAGCTACTCAATTTGTCATTCTAATGATTTGGTTCATAGCTGAGTTCATCTGCATATCAGGATATCTGAATTTTGATTCATCCATCACATTACACTAGATAGTGTGTTCCTCTCATGGAGCCTTGGCCCACACAAAGCAGGTGCTACTATCCTCTTGATTTGCCTATGCCATGTGACAGTTGGTCCTGCAGGCCCTTACATAGTCAATGTATCATCATGGCTGGTGACAGGCTCTTGATCTAGGAGCTGTTTTATGGAGGGGAGTTAGGTACCGTTGTTCCTTGTTGAGCTCAATGTTTCTTCATTGGGAGCGAGTACGTTGGAGTCTAGACGCCACACATTAAGGCTGACTACATATTCTACATTTACATATTAATCCATTCCATGTGAGTTGGCTGACTGAACTACTGATAATTGACATCATCTACAGTTACTCCAAATCAGATGCATTATCTTGGTCTCATGTTTTCTTTTTGTATTCTCTTCTCTTTTGTCTTTCATAGGTAAGTGCTGCCAACAATCTCCACCAGGACAGAGAGAAAGATAAGACGGGAGAGAGAGAGAGAGAGAGAGAGAGAGAGCGAATAAGCTGCTACCATCTGTGCCATTCATTACTCAGCGGGTTTGCTACTCTTTTTCCATATTTTATTCAAAAGAATAAGGCCCATCGGTCCATGAAAAATAATAGGGGGGAAAACAAGTAAAAGCAATCCTGTAATGTCAACAAGTCTCCTCTGAAGATTCATTTATGAGTGCAAGCAATTCATGTTTTAATCACCATATTATTTTACTATATATTTGCACACTACCTCCTCCTACGTTCCATGATGCAGCACTATGAACTAAGTGCCCCCCAGTAAAGAAGGCAAGGGAAATTAACCTGGACATCCATCGATGCCTCTGTAACATGCAGAGTGTTGCCCTATAATCCCCAAACTGTAAAGTATAATGTCTTTTCATTATGAGGACATCACTTTAGAAATTGTGTGAAGATACCATTTTATGGAACATCGGTCTGAGACACATTATGTTCCAAGTGCAAGTGGAGAAATGCAATAAAGTGCAATCATTTGTTGCTGCAGAATCACAGTACACTGCAAAATGTCCAGTTTAAAAGATAATTAAATGGACAGTGTGTGTGTGTGTGTGTGTTGTGTGTGTGTGTGTTGTGTGTGTGTGTGACCTTGATTGTGTTTCTCCCTTGTGAAAGTGTGAGGTACGAAGGCCCTGGCAAAAAAAAAAAAAAAAAAGAAATGTGTCATTTTCTTCACAGTACCAAGACAATTTTACAGATAGCCTTCAGTTGTTTGTCTTGCTACGTGACTGATTTTAGACTGCACTTTTGACCAAAAAAAACTAAACAAAACGAAAACCAATTACAATTCTTGTAAATCCTCAAACGTATTCATAATTTACCGTAATCTTCGTTAAGTATGTAAGTGATTTTGTAATGCCATCGGATCCACTTTCATCCCACATGGTAATTTTGTTCCATCCAAAAATTGGCCAATCACAATTGAGGCCGAGCTGGGCTTGCATCTCTCTTGTCGGAGCGATGTGAAGAGGCCTAGATCAGAGGAGTGTTTGTCTGCTGGCTGCTGCTTGAAACCACTGTGAAGTGCCTTTGCATCCCCATCAGTCCATAATAAGCCCTCTCACATTCGCTAAAAACCTCCAAGTGGAACTTTTTGAAGGGCACAGACTCAAGTGGTACCAGGGCTTCATCACTCAGCCTGTTGACTCGTTTAGCCCAGAGAGCTGTAGTAGAGAATCAGACTGATAAACTCACTGTTGTCTCACATTGTTGACTCTTCTTCCGCTGTTTGTCACTCTGTGGACTGGTAAAAAGCTTCCAGCTCCAGTAAATAGATATCTAACCTCCAACACTTTCCCTTATGAAGAGAGTCGGTGACACGCAAACAGCCAAAGAGGATGTCAATTATTGGGATGGCTGCTTTCACAAGTGTGTGACCGTTTGTGTGTTATGCCTGACATGTGGCTTGTCAGTATGTTGATGCAAATCGGGGGAATTGCTCATATTGAATCATTTATAAATCAACCATGCTGCCTTTAAAACACAGTCTGCTTCCTACACCTATCACCTCAATTAAGCTGAATGATTGTGCATGAGTCACCACATCTATCCACAGACGTCTATCCTTTTAATATGCATGTACATTATGAGAAAATTATACTTTGTCCATTACATCCATGCAACACGGACCGCCATTGTACTCCAGGGCTGTACAGTGCGACAGTTTTGATCGCATTTGCTACTGAAATTGATCACGTGCGATGATGAATACAAATCCAATCGCACTCGTGCGATAGCTTGCTAATGAGGAGAGGCTGTCTTTGAAACACAGAGGAGTGCTGCACAACACTTCTTAGTGCACAGCTACATTAACACTGCGGGTAAATGAGTCTTAGGCAAGTAAGTTATTGAGTCCACCCTCCACTTTGGCTGGATTTGTGCAGCGATTCTAGGAATAAAAACTTCACCCACGGCAATTACCGGAAGGAGACGGCACATTACCGCAGTTAAGTTAGCACGTGTACAAACAGACCATTTCCTGTGCGCCTTCACATTAAAAGCCTGTTACTAGCCAAACGTGAGTTGACTTTTATTTTGAAGCCGGTAAGAACAGGAAGTTAGCGCTTTTTTCTAGCTTGAAAGGCAACTCCTTCAGCTGCAGCGAGCAGTCAACAGTAGCCTAGTAGTCTATTTAAACAAAGTTTTAAATAAGCCACTGACAAGCTACTCTGAACACATTCACAACAACCTAGGCCTATTTAATATCCTAAATTGTACCAATATGTATACTTATTTATTTAATAGGCTATGTTTAATGTTTTAAAGTTTGGTTTTAATTAACAGAAGGACATTATAATAATAATAATTCTGAATCAGCCAAAAATTGCAATTGGCAGGTTAGATTATTTTTTCTAAATTGCAATCAG
Source organism: Ammodytes dubius (assembly GCA_026122265.1). Taxonomy (NCBI): domain Eukaryota; kingdom Metazoa; phylum Chordata; class Actinopteri; order Uranoscopiformes; family Ammodytidae; genus Ammodytes; species Ammodytes dubius. Next base: position 29,600,433 of record CM047508.1, on the reverse strand, counting down.
TGCACCCCTAATCATTTTTCCATAATTTTACTGCACACACTAGGATATAATATTAATTGAGAATCTCAAATGAGACCAAGATGACATGCTCAAAGGTAATTAGAGCGAAATGCAAGGGTTAAGGTTATGCAAGTTTTCGATCATACTTTGTGTGCTACCAAATTTATTTTTGTGCTACTGAATTTTTTTGCTTGCTAGCACCAGTGCTACCACCTAAAAAAATAAGCGTACAGCCCTGTACTCACATATTTAGTTCATTATTTAATTCCGAAGCATTGTCATATTTAAATGTCTATTTTTATTACTGTCATTTGGGTTGACAGTTAATATTCAAATGCTCTCCGCTGCTCCTCAGATCTTGATATGCATATGAAACAATCAGATATAATTATGGAAACTGACTTTCAAATGACATTTAATATGCTTTGACGAACTGGGAGCGTTCACATCTTTGACAGCCGAAAAATTAAGATTGAGGGATGAAAGCGCAAGCATCCTTTTTCCAAAGTTTGTGTGCCATGTGTCTGTTTAAGTTTATTAATACTGTTACTTTGGGTTATATACAGTATATGTATACTTATATATAGTCGATGAAAGTTATTTTTCTGACAAACGAAGATGAGGATCCCCCATCAGCAGTGCATCTTAATACCGATCCAGACAGCACAGTTGCTTGATTATTGACAGCGACTTGTCAGTTAATATACACATCAGTGAATCATATTAAATAGCAAACCAGTCAAATGTGGCAAATAAGCACATCGTTAGACACTGAAATTAAATGGAGTGGTTTTTATCAAGATCAAAGTCAGTCATAATTTCCTCAAACACCTTATTAATTTCCACATCTAATAGGAGTGTGCATATCAGTCTTTCCAAATGCACAGCTTGTATTAATAACACTGCCAGTATAGCTCTGAATCTCTAGCATGGTCTTACCTATAAGGTTCTCTGACTACTTTTAACAGGGCTTGCCGGACTGCTTGTCTGTTTTCTGGTTACATTATCAATGCTGACTGCAGGAACACTGTTCGTTTTTTTAAAATTTGATATATTTGCACAATAAATCAACAAGAGAAAACTAAGGCAACACAAATATAAACAGATACTGATAAAGAAAATGTAAGTTGTCACAGTGGGTTGGTCAATAGCATAGCAATTGATCTGACAGCCTGACATAGCCTACTGTGAATGTAATATTATTATACAGTATGTGTGTGTGTGTGTGTGTGTGTGTGTGTGTTGGGCACATGAGTTAAATTAATCCAATTGTATTCAGTATATTTAAATGCCCTTCAATTTAACATTTGTGCATTCTACCATTCCTACTTAAGTGTATGTATGTATTGTTTTGCATACTGTAAGCTGTGGCTTAGTTTATTAAATGGCTACAATGTGTTGCATTCACCATGCACCTGTTCTAGATGTTATAATTAGCTGCATAATGCATGAACCAGAATCTACCAAAGAATGTTGTTCAAGTAGAATATACTGTATGGCTCTTTAATTTCATTTTTAAATGAACTACCTTTGACATTTGGATACAACAAGACATTCAAGGGCATCATCTTGGGCTTTAAAAAAAGTTAATTTGTATCACCACTTTCTGACATTTTCTTGAGCCTCTCTCAATGTTGGTGGGTTTGAGTATCTGCAATTTGGTTGTACAAGGCCAACAAGGTTCATCTCATTAATGTGTGACACAAGTTACATGACCTTAAACAATGTATTATTTTGTTAACAAATCCCCAAAAAATAAAGCAGCATACTGAATGAAATAATGTGAGTTGTGTAATATTTGTAATTGAATAAACTAAGGGGGGATCCTTGGCCTACACAGATACATATTTTGTATGGCTAAAATAGAGATGCATGAGTGAGTGGGTGAGAGGAGGCCAAAGACAATAGCATAGAATATATTAACGCTTCTCTTTGTTGAGATGGTTGGGGCCCACGTTCAACTCTGGCACTCACAGCCAAACAGAAAAGCTATTTTTATCTGGTTCAAGTTTTTTTTTTTTTTTTCTCTCTCTCTCATCTTAACTTCCTGGAGATCATATAATGCAGCTTCAAAGGAAATCTATACAAGAGGATGGGGTTGGGAGGTTTTTTCAGATAAGAAAAAAGAGAATGGTAAAGACTCTATTTTCTCCCTGTAACAGAGACATTATATTGTATTTGTGGTGAACTTTATCACGCCAAAATAACCCTTACATTTAGTGATCACCATGTCTGTCAAACATATCCTAAGTTCTGCTTTTAATTATGTTTTTATTTACAGATTTAATTCAAATCATTGATTCTGAGCTTCCGAGGGGGCAATGGTTTGGGTCACAAAACAAGAGGGAACTAATTTAATTTGACAATAACATGAAAACAATAACATAATGTCGGGCTCAGATTGTCGTCGTAGTGGGCATATTTTTAGAGAGCTGTGTGTGCCTGTGTGGGTGGGTAGGTTTCCTGTCTATAAAACATAGCTAGCAGAGAGAGGAAAAAAAGCTGTTGGCTATTAATACACCATACAAATAAAGGGAAAGCAATACAGTAAGGAAAATGGTTCCATATGAGTAACTTTATGAATTATAGAATGATGATGACAGTGACAATAGTATTGATATATACAGTATATGAACTGCGACAAATACAACAGTTAATACCATCATTATCAACTGTCCGGACACTTTTTACAGTAACAATGACAAAACATTTAATAAAAAATTCCCATATTGCACGCACACACACACACACACACACACACACTCTGCCATCCACTACCAACCCCAGCTCTCCTCCTCTTCCCTCCCTTTATTTATGTGTTTAATTTCTAAAGTCTCTAATTAGTTTATCTTTGATACTTCATATAGACTCGTGGGGGTCTACGCGGGGTCAGCTCCCAAGTGTGAAGCAGTTCAAATCAAGAAGATTAATAAATGGATTCCGGGGTTTAATAAAAACCTGTAATATTGCTTCAGATAAATGAAAAATATAACAATAATAAATCAATAAATAAAAATTACTTTTTAAGATTGTTGTTATATCTCAGAGGAGACAGAATGATGGAGATGGTGGGGTTCTGTAACCCTATGAGAAAGTGTATTTGTAACCATAGGAGTGAACTGGTTGGCATGTCCAGGTTGCTTGAAAGTAATTATTATCACGACCTAAAGTACACTATGAACAAATCCATGTATGCTTAGCCCATTTTAGACATTCTTTGTTGAGTGATGTGAGTTCTAGAAATGGTTTGATTACTGTGTGTTGCAATACAGGGAAGTGAATGGGAGTGTTGCCAGATGGGAAGACAGGCTTGTGCCACATTGGGGATGTTCTTACAGTATGCTAGTGATGTTGGTAACACTTTAGTTCGATAGTCCACTGTTGACACTCAACAAGCCATCAGTTGATACGCAGTTGCATGTCAACAGTGAATGAGTTTACATATCTCAACAGATACGTAACATGAATTCAACTAACTGTAAGTTAACTATAAGTTGCACTATTAGTAGATGATTAGTTGACATTCAACAAAGCTTGTTCAACAGATAAAAAACAAGGATTCAACTAACTGTCTGTTAACTATAGGTTGCACTATTAGTAGATGTTTAGTTGATATTCAATAGTGATTAAGTTGATACACATTTAGAATGCATTCAACTGTCAGTTAACTATACGTTGCATCTTTAGTAGATGTTGTTTTGTACACGTAACATGCATTCAACTAACTGTCAGTTAACTATTAGTTGCATTATTAGTAGATGGTTAGTTGATACTCAACAAAGCTTGTCAACAAATATGTAACATGCATTCAACTAAGTGTTAGTTAACTATACGATAATTTTATTTTTGTTAATTTATTTTTACAAAAACAGTCTGCAACAGACATTGTACTTTTTATTACATGTTCTTTACAAATATTAAACTATCAGTTGAGTGTCAACTTCTAGTAAGTTGACTATCAACTGCTGTTATTAACCAATTCTCAACTTAGGTTTCATATGGATCAACTTTCCCCCTCACAAGGAACATATCTAATAAATGAACATTCAACCCTCTGTTGATCATATATGTTCATTGTAAAATAAAGATGAGAATGTTTTATCAATCAATAGGCACCCTGTGTAGGTGACTACCTGTTGATTGTCATATAACTGTCGACAAACTATCAGTAAATATTCAACTTAGCATAAGTAGACAGGTCTTGGGACTGTCAAATTAAAGTGAAAACAGTTTAGTGTCTACACACTATTAACAGAGCAAAACAGAGAAAATAGTTGACTATCAGTTGATTCTCAACAAACTATCAGTCGATGTTCAACTAATGCTGGGCTTACACTACACGACTTTTCACGCGATTTGACAGTCGCAGACAATCTTCCAATGTCTGACTGAAATCACGGGAGTCGTGCTGGAGTTGTGGCGCGCGCACGTAATCACAGTCGTTTGGTGTATGGTGGTCTTCCGACCCGATTTCAGCCAGTCTTCTTCCCGTCTTGATTATCAAACATGTTTGATATTATCGCTAGTCTTAGGGGGTTGGCTCAAGCGAAATGACGTAAACACTGTCACACTCTCGCATGCACCAAGCACGACACAGGACGAGCGGCATTAGTCGCGACCTGTGTCCGCCTGGTGAGGCACTTATTTCGGATACTTTTTCATAGAAGCCTCGGTGGAGAACCAGGTTGACAGCCGCGCAACCTTAACACTCTACCGTCAAATACAGGGTTAGGAGTTAAAGTTATTGGGGTATGAGATCAGCAAATAAAGCTGGTCAAATAACTAAAGGAAGTCCCCCGCTCGGAATATTGAATTAACTTGTTTTTAATTAAATAATCACAATCGCGTTTGCGGAAATGATATTAATCTCAAAAGGAATCTAGTTGTAGTCTTGCAATATGAGACCCCTGTCTTTTCAAAATCTCACTCTGTGACTGAAAACTAATGACTAGTTGTCTTCAGGTGTGAGTTGATTGTCTTTAGATGTAAGAGGGTTTCAGTCTTCAGTCTTTTCAAAGTCTTTTAAAAGTCCTCTAGTGTAAGCCCAGCATAAGCATTAGTAGGAAGGTCTTAGGACTGTCAAATTAAAGTGAAAACAGTTTAGTGTCTGTAGACACTCTACAAACTAGTAACAGTAGAAAATAGAGACAAGTTTTGCTCAACTGATGAGTAACACTGGATGACCCCAAAGTAAAGTTAAAAAATATATAGGCAGCATATCTGAACAGGAAAGAAGATTTATTTTAAGTAAATTTCACTTTTTTCAGTAGTTACACAACATGTAGGTACACAGCAAGTACCATCAATACCTCTAAAAAATACAATAAAACTAATGCATGTATTTATTTAGGTGTCACTTAGGCAATTGTTTAACGACAGATCGTCCAAAAAGTGACATTCAAAAAGCTCAGTAAAGTGTACCATAACACCCAGTACCACTAGTTATGATACTGAGCAAACATATGTAATATATAACATCAGTTCTCATGAAACGCTTTGTTATGGTAAGAAAAAGATATATAATTTTGTTATGGACCAGAATATCTGAAGCTCCTAGTACCTCGGGAGAAAATGGATTACTAACAGCAATGGTGAAACAAGACACACTGATTCAGCAGTTAGGTTTGACAAGTAAATGTAAAATACTTATTTTCTACTCTCTCTTCCTTGAAGTGTATGTCATTGTTGATTCTCAGTGCAACATAAAAAAACAAAAAAAACACAACAGTGCCATTTTTTTCATTATGGACTCAAGATAAAACAACTTAATTATCACTCTCCTGTGACCAACCACTAGTTTAACCTGGTCCTGCCACTGTTATTTGAATGAGCACATTTGAATAATTTTTCGCTCTCTTTAGATCCAGTTGTTGGGTTACAAGCCACTCCAGGCCTGCTGTACTCCTCTTCAATTGAAGCAGTCGGGCTGAAGAATCCAGGAATCTTGTCCTATCACCCAGTTGATGAACATAGAAAGAAATTATCTGAGAATTAGCACAAAATAGTTCAAATGCATTTTGATTTCCTTTATCTAAATCATTATAGCATTGTGGTTCCACATTAAAACACATAATGCTTTATATTGATTTAATGAAATATATTTGGTACCCTAATCAAATCAAATTCTCACTGAACCTTGTACAAATTGAAATTATTTTTTAATTAAAAGAAACATGTAATCTCTATGATACCCAGGGGGCAAAACCCTCTTTTTTCGGAAAACAGAGATGGGCTGTTCAGAAAAGGTTGTTCACCAGTGAATGTGGAACATGCAAACATTTATTCAAACACAGTTTAGTGTCTATAAACACTTTATTTAGACAGATACTTGTGAAGCTAGGCAGCACTAGGCTCATGCTAACGTTGCTAATATAGCTAGCGCGCTAGGCGCGGCGCTAATGCTAACGTGGCTATGCTAGTGGGAGGCCGCGTCGCTAATATATATCACATTATTCTTACATACACAAAACGATATCTCACAAATACCTCAGTTAACTCACCAATTATTCCCTTTGGCTAATGGCAGCATACTTGTGACCACCACGGGTCTTTAGTGTGAAATGGATGGGTTGGTCAAGCTGGCTTTTAGCACATAGTTTGTGCTTTTACTGTCCAGGCACACATCCATCTTTTTAGCTGCCCAGGTCAGTAAAAACGAGCCCTCCCTCTCGAAAAAGCCCTAACCACGCTGGGGCAGTTCAAGTGCTTGAAAAAAGTGGGTAATCATAATGGCCGCGTTTCCCAGATGCGATCGTTCTTTGGGGCCAAAGAAGGGTCGAAAGAAGGGTTCACCAAAGAACGAGCGTTAAGATACGGGTGTTTCCCAGATGGCTTCTTAAGTGCCTTCTTTGGAGAACGCGTAAGACGAAGCGAAAGAAGTACTTTGGTGGGAGCTGTCCACCGCGGTCGTGCTGAAACTGAATAAATCGATGCCAGGCGAATCGATCACCCACCTCTTTATCAGCGCATAAGTCACACACAGCGCCCCGTGGTCACCCCACACAGGTGGAATTAGGCTACGCATGTATCGTGTGTGTGGGGGGGTGTGTGGGTGCGGGGGGGGGGGGGGGGGGTGGTGGCAACAAGTGTATCCAAGTAGTAATCAAGCCCATTAGCGCATATATACCCCGTGGATAGGCACACACGTGAGAGTGGAAGAAAGCGGCAGCAAAAGAAACAAGCGGGCACCGTCGTTTACCGCGGAGGAGATGGGCGTCTTAGTGGACGAGGTCTGGCAGCACCGGCCAGTTTTATTCGGGGGAACAAGGGGCAAAAAGAACATCACGGTGAAGAACCGTGTTAGGCAGGCCATAGCCGAAAATATGTCCCCCTCCATCCCATGTGGCCTGCGTTACTGGCGTGCTGTGAGGAACAAGTGGCAGGAGTTCCAGAACCAAACAAAAAGGAAGAGTGCGAAGGTTTCACTAATCAATCTCCCTTCGTTGCAGGTGATGCAGACGCCCAGTAAAGACAGCGCGGAGTAACCCCTCCCCCATATGGTTTCAATAAACTACTTTGGTTTCCTTTTCAACCATGTATTGTGTGGATCATTTTGCATTGAAATGAGAGTGTCAAACCTATAGCAACAAAAAGTCCCAGGCAATTTGTAATTTATCTAACAGTAGGTTAATGACGTGTGCGTATACGTGCGCCCTTTCAACAGCATTCCAGTGCTAGACTTTCAGATAAAGCACCCGGACACTGCAGCAAGTGTGCAGGACGTTACATGTAGCCTACATCTGCTGGTTCTGTTTATTTATTTCAGCCTTCAGGCCTGAGAGTTGATATGGGTGATGTGGTGGTTGTGGGTTTATGGTTTAGTGATCAGTGCTTGGTGGTGAAGACGTAGGGGCTGGGGGTTGTTGGACCTCAGAAGAAGTTGATATGTTCTTAAAAACGCAGCGCAGCCAGAAGCTGCATCTCCGGGCTGAAGGAAAATTTGCATGTGTGTGGAGACACCAGAGTGATCAGCCGTTGGATCTCCGCACGGCCGGGGCAGTCGGTACTTTGCCTGGACGGCCCGTTCTGATAGCACGTCCAGTGGGGAGAAGTGCCGACGCACGTATGCATTTATGTAAACCGTCTGGCTTCGTGCACGGCGAGGCTGTTGTATTGCAGCCATGGTTTCTCACATGCGCGGACTTTGGCAACGCCTTTATAGCAGGTGGAGCCGCTCTGGATGAGGTTCAGCTGAGTTCAATTAAATCTGTTTCCTTGATATCTGTCAAATGCCACAGGGTTGTGGATGTTTTTTTATGTGTAGTACTATAAACTCACATGTGTGTGGAAAACGTAAACGTGTAATTCATTAAAAAAAAAAAATCTCTACTATTAGTTTATGTTTATTGCGCCAGGCCCGCATTGAACATTGTTTTATTATTTCGAAAAGTGGAGGAAATAAATTTCCCTGATGTGGCATGATCACTGACGATTTGGTCGCTAAGAAGGTTGAAAGAGTGGGTCAGCGCCGTCGTACAGTTCCATCTTAGTGAAAGTACTACTTTCGCTAAGAAGGAATCTGGGAAACGCATTCTTCTTTCACAGCGTTCTTAAGTGCGCTCCAAAGTAGTACTTAGCCCAAAGAGGCTCTTTGGGATTCTGGGAAACGCGGCCAATGTCGATAAGATTCGAAAATACTTTTTTTTTCAAATAAAGACTCCAAACATATTATCACCTTCCCAAAGTTTAAAATACATATTTATAGATGTATCTATGTTTTTTTTATAATTGTTAATATCAACAATGGCTGTATAAACCTCTCAAGATTAGAGGACCTAAATAGGCCTACATAGAGTGGTGTGCAATACAATGCGAACGTATAGTGGTTACTGATAAATAACAACTATAACCTGTAGGACATTATTGATAATATTGTGAGCAGAAATGATATGAAAAAAATGTATATTGATCTATTAATGTGTATTTTAATATTGTGTATTTTACATATTTCATTTCTAACTGTATCGACATTACGATTTCCCACTTTTTTCAAGCACTTGAACTCCCCCAGCTTGGTTGGTAAGGGCTGTTTAAGCGAGAGGTCTCGTTCTTATCTTTACTGGCAGCTAAAGAGAAGGTTGTGTGTCTGGTCAGTAAAAGCAGCAGCTATGTGCTAAAGACCGCTTGACCAACCAATCCATCTCACACTGAAGACCCGTGGTGGTCACAAGTATGCTGCCATTAGCCAAAGGGAATAATTGGTGAGTTAACTGAGGTATTTGTGAGATATCATTTTGTGTATGTATAATGTGATATATATTCGTGAAGCGGCCTCCTCTAGCATAGCTACGTTAGCATTAGCGCCGCGCCTAGCGCGCTAGCTATATTATCAACGTTAGCATTACGTTAGCGCTGCCTAGCTTCACAAGTATCTGTCTAAATAAAGTGTGTTTATAGACACTAAACTGTATTTGAATAAATGTTTGCATGTTCCACATTCAAAGTGCACATTGCTATTTCAGGCTGAAGTGAGCAAAAAACTGAGTCTATGCATGTGGTGTTGTGTAGAATGGTCATAGAGATTACATGTTTCTTAAATTAAAAAATAATTTCAATTTGTACAAGGTTCAGTGAGAATTTGATTTGATTAGGGTACCAAATATATTTCATTAAAGCAATATAAAGCATTATGTGTTTTAATGTGGAACCACAATGCTATAATGATTTAGATAAAGGAAATCAAAATGCATTTGAACTATTTTGTGCTAATTCTCAGATAATTTCTTTCTATGTTCATCAACTGGGTGATAGGACAAGATTCCTGGATTCTTCAGCCCGACTGCTTCAATTGAAGAGGAGTACAGCAGGCCTGGAGTGGCTTGTAACCCAACAACTGGATCTAAAGAGAGCGAAAAATTATTCAAATGTGCTCATTCAAATAACAGTGGCAGGACCAGGTTAAACTAGTGGTTGGTCACAGGAGAGTGATAATTAAGTTGTTTTATCTTGAGTCCATAATGTAAAAAATGGCACTGTTGTGTTTTTTTTTTTTTTATGTTGCACTGAGAATCAACAATGACATACACTTCAAGGAAGAGAGAGTAGAAAATAAGTATTTTACATTTACTTGTCAAACCTAACTGCTGAATCAGTGTGTCTTGTTTCACCATTGCTGTTAGTAATCCATTTTCTCCCGAGGTACTAGGAGCTTCAGATATTCTGGTCCATAACAAAATTATATATATTTTTCTTACCATAACAAAAGCGTTTCATGAGAACTGATGTTATATATTACATATGTTTGCTCAGTATCATAACTAGTGGTACTGGGTGTTATGGTACACTTTACTGAGCTTTTTGAATGTCAATTTTTGGACGATCTGTCGTCAAACAATTGCCTAAGTGACACCTAAATAAATACATGCATTAGTTGTATTGTCTTTTTTAGAGGTATTGATGGTACTTGCTGTGTACCTACATGTTGTGTAACTACTGAAAAAAGTGAAATTTACTTCAAATAAATGTTCTTTCCTGTTCAGATATGCTGCCTATATATTTTTTAACTTTACTTTGGGGTCATCCAGTGTTACTCATCAGTTGAGCAAAACTTGTCTCTATTTTCTATTTTCTTACTGTTACTAGTTTGTAGAGTGTCTACAGACACTAAACTGTTGTCACTTTAATTTGACAGTCCTAAGACCTCTCTACTAATGCTTAGTTTAATATCGACTGATAGTTTGTTGAGAATCAACTATTTTCTCTGTTTTGCTCTGTTGATAGTTTGCAGACACTAAACTGTTTTCACTTTAATTTGACAGTCCTAAGACCTTCCTACTAATGCTTAGTTGAACATCGACTGATAGTTTGTTGAGAATCAACTGATAGTCAACTATTTTCTCTGTTTTGCTCTGTTAATAGTGTGTAGACACTAAACTGTTTTCACTTTAATTTGACAGTCCAAGACCTGTCTACTTATGCTAAGTTGAATATTTACTGATAGTTTGTCGACAGTTATATGACAATCAACAGGTAGTCACCTACACAGGGTGCCTATTGATTGATAAAAACATTCTCATCTTTATTTTACAATGAACATATATGATCAACAGAGGGTTGAATGTTCATTTATTTAGATATGTTCCTTGTGAGGGGGAAAGTTGATCCATATGAAACCTAAGTTGAGAATTGGTTAATAACAGCAGTTGATAGTCAACTTACTAGAAGTTGACACTCAACTGATAGTTTAATATTTGTAAAGAACATGTAATAAAAAGTACAATGTCTGTTGCAGACTGTTTTTGTAAAAATAAATTAACAAAATAAAATTATCGTATAGTTAACTAACACTTAGTTGAATGCATGTTACATATTTGTTGACAAGCTTTGTTGAGTATCAACTAACCATCTACTAATAATGCAACTAATAGTTAACTGACAGTTAGTTGAATGCATGTTACGTGTACAAAACAACATCTACTAAAGATGCAACGTATAGTTAACTGACAGTTGAATGCATTCTAAATGTGTATCAACTTAATCACTATTGAATATCAACTAAACATCTACTAATAGTGCAACCTATAGTTAACAGACAGTTAGTTGAATCCTTGTTTTTTATCTGTTGAACAAGCTTTGTTGAATGTCAACTAATCATCTACTAATAGTGCAACTTATAGTTAACTTACAGTTAGTTGAATTCATGTTACGTATCTGTTGAGATATGTAAACTCATTCACTGTTGACATGCAACTGCGTATCAACTGATGGCTTGTTGAGTGTCAACAGTGGACTATCGAACTAAAGTGTTACCTGATGTTGAAGTGATTGTGTTAGCTTTCCACCAGGCTGTCAGAGAGAGTTGCTTCACTGTAGGTTCAAATATGTTGATTTTGTTTGATTGATTGGGGTAAGTTAATTAGCCTTTGATTGAGATAGTGTTTGCATTGGGAATGTTCTAGGTATATCCAGTGTTTGGGTTGTTGACTCTATTTGTTTAGATATTGTAATTGATTTATTGTAATGTAATAAGTAGTGGTGGGCCGTTATCGGCGTTAACGTGCTGCGTTAACGCCAGACTCTTATCGGCGATAAAAAAAAAAATATCGCCGTTAATCTCTTATTCCACCTCCTGTTCGGCTCAGGGGAGATGGTTCCCTCCAGGGCCGATGGCTGTTCGCCGTCGGGGTGAACCCCCTTCCGTGTGTCATATTTTTTATTTTATTTTTTTGAATCGCCAAATACACGTAATCTATCTATGGTCTATTTTTCATATTTAACTGGTGCTAATTATTACATTAACGCTAATTTTTGTGCGCGTAGTGTCTGCTACGTTGCACTCTCCTCTCCTCTCTGCTCCGTTTTGTGAAGGGGGGGCGGGGCTCACTGCCGATACACACACATACACACGCAGACTCGGCGAAGCACACACATACACGGTGAGCCACACACCCAGTTAGAGAGGTAGAGAAGACAACTACACGCAGTAGGTTGGTGTGACAGAAAGTCCAAAAAGCCAACGAGTACATTATAAATGGAGTGAAGTCTACCCCGACCGTCTGAAAAGCAGCGAAAATATCCGCGTTTTTTGCATTATGCACCCAACGTGAATCTAGTAGCGAGGATGTCTAACGTTAGCTCTGCTGCTAGTAGCCTACTACCAGTTATGCCTCGTTTTCCACGAGTAGAGCGGGTCGGATCGGAGCGGCTCAGAGCGGGACAGCTCACTTTTAAGAATCTCGGTGTTGTTTCCACCGCCGACCCTACCTTACTGGTAGGGCGGGGTTTAGGCTGGACTGCGATAGCCGCCGCCAGAATGTGGGTCAAACTATCGGGCTGTGGAACTGTGGTCAAGCAGCGGTCTCTTGTTTTTGCTTGGTCAAACCAGCGCTTCTTTAATTATTCCCCCCGTGTTGTGAGCACAGAGACGGCTCGGGGCAACTGATAGAGACAGTGAGCGAGCAGCGCTGGCTGCGGCAGCTACGTGACATCGTAGCAGTGGGACACAGTGTAGCCAACTGATTAATTTAATGACGAGGAAAAACACCACACAATAAACAGTGCCGCGCTCACATTTTCGCAAAAAACTCTCTCACTCTAGCCGAGGTGACTACAAACGGCGGAAATGATTCAAACAGCCGCGTTCTTTATTCATTCCCCCCGTGTTGTTGTGAGCGTGTATTTTACTACTATCTATGGCGTAAACACACAGAGACCGCTCGGCGCAACTCATAGAGACAGTGATGCGAACAAACATGTGCTGGCTGCGGCAAGCTACGTGACTATGGGGACACAGTGTAACCAACTGATGATTAATTTATTGACGAGGAAAAACACCACACAATAAACAGAGCTTGTGCTCACATTTTCGCCAAAACACAAGACTCTCTTCACTCTTGCCGAGATCTACACATGGCGGAAAATGATTCTTTCGACCAATCAAATGACGGCAGTGTGTAGCTCCGCCTTCTCATGCATTTTCGGCCCGCTTTCAGGCGGCCAGTACCCCTACGGAGGAGTACTGAGATCGGGAGCGGCTCAGAGCGGTTAGGTGCGCTTAAACCGTAACCCTACCCAACTTTTGGCAAAGAAAAGCCAAACTACCCGGACCGAACCGCTCCGATCCGACCCGCTCTACTCGGTGGAAACGAGGCATTAATGTGCAGTTCAACACAAACATCAGCAACAGTTATCAGAGGAACATCTCTACAGCCTGCATAGATCTCAATAAATGGCCCAGAGGTGTCTGACTTCACATACCATGAGGCAGTGGAAGCTTAAAAGTAAGCTACTGGAAAAGTGTTCAAAACAGCCTGTCCTGAGCCAAATTTTGAGATTTTGAATCAAATCACTCATACACACATTAAAATAATAGCCTTTAAACTTTAAAACAGATTGTGTTGTAGGCCTAATTTTTTTTTTGAAGAAGAATAAGTTTTTAAAGAATTGCTGTTGTTAAAAGGGATAAGGTAAAACAAATACAAATAGAGTTGGTTGTAAAGTGCTGGGAGTGTCTAATTTCAGCGGTTGGGATCCAACGGCTGTTTTCGCAACGCTCTACCTGCTGCAGCTCCTCCCTCGAACGAACGACATGGCTAAGCGCGTTCATGTTGCAACCAAACGCACTAGTGTCTCCCCCCATCCCTCGATATATTTATTCCCCGTAATCAACCTTGGCCGACCCGACACAACATGCGATCATGTCCGCGACAAAAACAACAACATACACGGCCAACAATTTGTGCCAAAAGACAAATTAAGAACACCGGTTTGCGTTTCGGCGGTTGGGAAGGTTCCACCAGAAAGGGGAAAAACCCAAATTTAAGTCGGGTGTGGGGGGGTACAATTGGGTAAAAAAACCCCCACCTGGGGGCGGGTACCGTGGTGGGGAGGTGGGGTGCTGTTTTGTTTTTGTGGAATTTTGCGGATTCCGGTAGGGTTTGGTTCTTTTAGGTTATGGTTCCCCGGTTTTAAGGGGGGGGTGGCTTCACGAACGGGAGGGTGGACGGCGCCGGGGGTTAGCGCGGTTGGCGGGAAGCAGTTTGACCTGCGGGGGTGGTGAGGAGGCGGGTAAGCCCACGGGTGGAACTCTTAACTTTTGGGGGGTTTTTGGTTTAGCGGGGATTTTTGTTCAAAATGGGTGGGGGCTCCCCAACGGGGGGAAAGGTCCCGGGTTGGATTTTGGGGAGTCGGAAGGTTGGGGCGCCGGGGTTGAGGGAGGTTGGGCCCGGGCCCAAACAGGTAAAATGTGGACCCGTTGCGGGGGGGCTTTTTAAAAAGGGGGGCCGGGGCTTTGGGGAGGGGGGGGGGGGTTAGCAGGTTAGGGGGGGTAAATTGAGTGGGGGTTTTTCCGGGGGTGGCGTGGGTGTGTTGCTGGGGGAGGGGCGGGGGGGAAAAAACGTCGCCGGGGGTTTGGATTTTTGGCGGGGGAGTTTTACCGGTTTTTTTTAGGGGTTTCGGAGCGGGGTGTAACGTCTGGGTGGTATTTGGGGGGAGGGTTGGGGTTGTCGCAAAGGGTGTGGGTTCCCCAGTGAGCTTCGTGTGAGCTGGGGGCGGGAGGGGCGGTGGGGGGGGGTTGGGGAGCAGCGTAGGCGGTCCCGCAGGTGAACAGGGTTGGGGGTAGCGGGGGTAGCAGGGGGGCGGCGTAGGGTAACCCCCGGGGCTTTCGTTGGTTTCTTTTCGGGAAGTTCCCGGGCTTAGCAGTTATGTTTCGGTCATATATGATGGAGTGGTGGCTGCACACAAACCCCCGGGTGAGTTACTTTTGCTATCCGACCGGTGTCTAAATTGGTTTATCAGCTAAAGCAAGCCAAAGGGGAAACCCCTATCCTGGCTCACTTTTCCCCACGTCTTCCCGAGCGGCTTCCAGCAACAGCCGCCCCGACTACATTTCCTCCTGGTGTTTCTTTAGTTCTCTGTGTACACACTGTTCCACGTGTTAGTTTGTTGGTATCCGGGGAATGGGAAATTGAGGGTTCGTTTCATAGATAGTATAGTAAGATAGTTCGTTGGTGAAGACATTGCTATTCGCTGTTGCCGTAGTTAGGGCCCAAAAACAGAGTTTCAGATTTCTAGGGTCGGTGAACGCTCAACGCACTGACGCATCAACGTCGTTGTCCAAGTGAGACGACAGTCCACAGCCAATAAGAACGCAGTAAACTGAGCCCGCTCTGATTGGTCAAAATTAACATGAGCTGGGGGGCAATTTTGGGGGGCAAGCACCCCCCCCCCCCCCGGGGGGCAAAAGGGGGGGTGCAAAGTGATGAAAAAATATTTTCTGACACTTCACCCTACATATAGCTGAATGGCTATTATGCCCGTTTTTTCCAAATAAATTTCAGTGAAAAAATTATGACACTGCAGCTTTTAAAAGTTTTTACAATTTGAATTTTTTTTTGCATAAACATGTCTTGTTTGCAGTTATTGTTTGGTTAGAAACAAAAAATTACAAATGTTCCAACCAAAATAATATTTTTAAATTTATAGCCTTTCCCCTTTCAGTATGGGCCCTTAAACTCATCTATTATACTGTCCATGATTTGTTATTTTACATTGTCAAAAAAAAGCAATAAACAAAATTTTTTTTTGGGAACACCCTAATATAAAAAAATGGTATAGGGGCCAGTTAAAAATTGACTTCGGGGAAGTAGAATTCAGACACTTGCCCCCAACCACTTTTCCCCCTTTTCCCTTTTTTTCACTTGCCCTTAAAAAAAAAAAAGGGGAAGTGAAAAAACCCTTGTAGCGTTGAGCCCTGCCTAACAGTTTGTAAACCCCAATCATTTTGGTTGAAAAATTTTTTTTATTTTTTATCACCAATTATCATAGTAGAAAAGCTTCCTCAAGCAGTTTGTGATGCATGTTGGAACAGGAGGATGAGCCTGGTCTTTATGTGCCCCCTGGCTGAGAAACACGTTCTCAGGACTTACTTTGAGTCTTATTTAGGGAAACACACACATTTTATGAAGAAATTCAAATGAGCCATTTTAATCTAGATTAATTCCAAAATTCAATGAGATTTAATCTAGATTAAAAAAAAATTTAAACTTTTTGCCCACCCCTAGTAATAAATTACTTCCAGCCTCCTTTTTACATGATTTGTTGATACATTTAATACCTAATTTTTGAAGGCAAAGTTACTATTATTTGATTTTAGGCGATTTTGGGGGGTTTTTTCCCGTTTGGGGAATTTATTTCTTCAAAGTTCTAAGTGGGCTTTTTCTTCTTTTTTTAAATTTTATCAGTTCAATGAATTTTAATGAAAAGTGTGTTTATAGGTCCCGGAAAAGGGTTAAAATTGATTACTTTTAAAGGGTTTGATAGAAAAATGGAAATTTAAAAGATTTTGCCTTACTGTTGTTGTACCTACACACATATAAGAATCAAATTTCCATGAATCCTGGATTTCAAAGCTAGGGGTAGTTATCCTTAGATATAAGTTAACTTTTTAGAAGATTTTTTCTTTCCAACGACAGATGGGATGAGATTTACCGTAAACTGTACTTCAAAGCTAGCTTGCTCCGTTCTGCTCAAATGTTGCAGGAGACTATAAACATCTCAGGAAAAAAAACGAGATCCCTCCCTCGGCGAGGCTTTCACAACTCAGTTACAAAGGCATAAAAGGAAGAAATACACTGAATCTGACATATTGCCTTAAATTGCCAATTACATTTCAGTACAAATAAAGAGGTTTCTGTAGATTGACACATTATATAATTAAGGATTGTATTGCTACACACGGTGCATCCATATGTCTAATCTATTGTTCAATGATGCGTAGTTCCTTATTCCATCATTGAGTTGTTGACTTAACTCCAGCTGCCTTGGTTGAAACAGAGCTTTTTTTATCCTGCATTTCTCCACAGCTGTCTGATCCTATTAATTCACAACACTGCTTAGCTGATCAACACGGATGGTGGCCTGGTGACCGTTCATATTGGAAAAAAATGGACATTAAATCAGCCGATAATAGAAATTTGATAGGCTTTTAATTTACCCGGAGAGTTTAGAAAGTGTGTAATTGAAGCCTGGACATATGTGGTTTCCCTTGAATATAATAAAATAGTTAATGTGTTAATGTGTCAGCACCAGTACACCCCTGCAGTCCTGCACAAGTTTAAATGAAGGCCACATCCTTAAATGATGTGAACTTTGTGACACTGTGAAGTCAGTGTTTGTTCTCTCTCTCAGCCAGAGGGATGGTGTGTGTCCCCTCAGTGTCCAGTCCTTGATCCTTTCCTCATATTGTTCCATGTTCTCCTAGAAGTGATCCAAAGCTGGACAGATGTCCTCCCTCCCAGTCTGTCTCCTGTCAGAGCCACAGGGCTGGAGAGCTGCTCTCTTGTGTATCCCATTCTCCACCAGACTCCACAGACAGAGCAACTAACAAACACACCACACACACACACACACACACACACACACACACACACACACACACACACACCACACACACACACACACACACACACACACACACACACACACACACCACACACACACACACACTGACTTCCCTCTGTTGTCCTTTAAACCAGGACAAAGCTTTACATCTCCTTCACTAATGCCCCTCTCCTTGTGACTGAATGTTAACATTTAACGCCCACTCTCTGGACCCTATATCTGCCTCTTTCATCTCAGAGTACTGCTATCTGTGCTAGCTCCCCCCCCCCCTCACCCGCCTAGTCTAACATGTACCCTCTCACTGTACATCATCCCCATACAGAACAATATCAGGCATACAGCTTCCCACCCCTAGTCCACCCCCCAACGTCTACATTAAGTAACCACAACAAAGACCACAGGAATTTGTCCAATTTCTGTTTCCTACCTCAATCCCCATTTCCACATCACAAAAAGCAACTGTCAGCTGAACCTAACCTTGATCAATACTTGTTCAATGGACAATAAAAGCCTCATCCTGAATGGATGTATGACTGAGAGTCACTTACATTTCCTCTGTCAAACTGTCTCAAGATTGATAAACCTCCTCCTGGGGCCGGGAGTTGGGGTTTCTGCTAATGCTTTAGAGAATTACTTTACGGAACAGGATACATCAAACCACCATCATTACTAATCCTGCAGCTCATTCTTTCGAAACATATTGCCTTTAAACTAAGTGCTCCCTCTCTTTTGTTACTGCCATTCTCTACTGCACCCCCATACCAAACCCCTCCTGTTTCTATGACCTATGATTTCCAGACCCACCGTTGTGCCATCTCCCCTTTTGTTGTTCTCCTAATCAATCTGACTATTTACAAGGATGACTGACTGCACATATGCTTTACATTTTGTGGACCTGCTAAAATGTTTCACCGATCAACAAATCAACATCACAGCTATTGTTACATCCAGGATGTTGGTCTGCTCCACTGCTCTTATGATATATTATCTCTCCAGTCTAAACCTCAATATCTATGTTCACCTGGTCACCCTATCTCTATCCCAATAGATAAACAGAAATCATCACTCAGAAATATCAAATCGATCTCCTCCATAGCTTTTTCAGGCTCTCTTGCCAGTATAATGTCTTCCTCTCCTCCCTCATGTCCATATAGTCAGTCTAATCTTGACCAGTTAGTTCCCATTAATACAACAATAGTCTCGTTCACAAAATTGACTACTATTCCAGGACTTCACCAAATTTAAATAGGAAATAAGAACACATCTAGTCAAACATTGCATCTCCAAGCCTACAATACTACTTTCAAGAATACAAAGTCACTGTCATCAAAACCTGTTCAAACTACTACTCACATCCGGTACTCTCTGGGTCCACCAACCATATGTTTGCCTTCTCCCACAATAAACACAATTATCAAACCCACTCACAACACCCCAAACTCCTCTACAGTTAACAAGTGCTACTCCTTCCTTTTATTTAAAAAAAGAAAATCCATCTATATCAACATGTCCTCTTCCCCACCCTCTCACCCAGCACCTGTTTTCCCCATGTCCCCGAAGGCACTGTCCAGCCTAATGGCAGGAATGAAAGGAGCTCCACTTGTGTTGCTGGATGCCATCCCATCCAATTTTGTTAAGGGCAGTCTCCCAGCTATGTCCTCACTCATCACCAAAAACATTAACTCCTCCTTCAGCTCTGGCTCAGTTCACAAAACACTCAAACTGGCTGCTGTCAAAACCCCAATCCTCAAAAAAAAGCTGGACTCCACATGCCCTTAGAGACAATCCAAATGAATTCCCAATGTTCTCCACATGTTATCACATGTGTCCACATGTTGAAGTACATGTTATTTATCTTTCAAATCTGACCATATTAATTGCACATGACTTTCTGCATGTGGAACCTTGTGATTTCTCTATAAGGGAATGTACCATGATGAGTAAATACAGGCCCATCTCCAATCCCCCCTTTGAAACAGCACTGTTTCAAATGAATTGGACTCCACTTTTCCTAACTGACGTCATTGCGCGACGGCGAGTATTGCTGACGTGAGTCACTAGCGTGAAACTACACTATTTTCCGAAAATGGACTACAACAAGCGCTCGTTTGATCCATGCGTTCTTTTCATATTGATTTTAATAAGGTTGTCGCCAACAGAGTGATAATCACTTACTATAGATCGGACTTGGTAAAGGGGAATATTTAAGGTCACTTAAATCCCAATTCATGTGAAAAAAGAGGCTACACTTATGTTGATGTTGAAATTAACTGCCCCCAGTAATTACATGTGTAAAAAGTTGGCATTTTAGTTTCTTATGGTGTAAATTATGTGCTATGAAAATAACTATTATGATGTTGGTCTTTTATGAGTTCTTTATTATCTTTATTGAAGGGGGTATTTTGTTTTAGCCGAGTTTAATCTTCCTCTAATCTTCTCCTCTCTTCTGTTTTACCTCTCGTTTGTATTCGTGTAGAGTCGGTAAACTCCGTTGGTGGCCTGTTGCTTTAAATATTGCCGCCGTAAAGGATTATGGGATACCACTATCTCCTTTCCTTTCGCATAGGTTGGTCCGGACTAACCTATGCTAAAGGAGGGTTAAAGGATGAATCGAGGCTCCTTTCCTATGCCTTTCCTAAGCATTTTGAGAATTCAAATCACCTATCTGCCGAGTAGGGGAGAACGGGGTAATTTGTCCACACGGGTTGGTTGTCACAATCGTTATATCTCAGAACCAGAAGGCGCTGTCTATGACATTTTGGTATGTAAATATCCAGAATTGGGATCAGAGGTCACCTACATAGTATTCATTGGAGTTAGACTGCTAAATTTGAGGTGAGACGACTGTTTGTGTTTTTCATGTCAAATTGAAAATATTTAGCTCCTCAGTATTTTTCTTCTAGGCTTTTACACAATGGGTTTATACCAAAACACTTGTTACAATACCCATACAAAGTGTGAAGGGTAAACTATATTTTAGATTGTGGTTAGCAAGCTAATTAGTTGTCAAATGGTTGTTGGCCTTGATGCTAGCAAGAAATTCAAGTTGGGGTTGGTCGTCACATTTTTTGGGGGGTTGGTTGTCACATGTTATCTCAAGGCTGCAGCCAGAAAAGGAACCCAATAACGAAATAAATTGTCAAGCTGTATCCTCACCAGTGTTGGGAATAACGCCGTTTAAAAGAACGGCGTTACGTAACGCCGTTCTTTTTTCAGTAACGGGGTAATCTAACTAATTACTTTTTCCGCCGTTATACCGCCGTTATCGTTACTGAACGTTAAATGCGGTGCGTTACTGTGAATTGATTGAATAAACTGTGTAATCCGAACGCACCCCTGGCTCCATACTACACAAACTGCTAGTGAGGAGACCGGTGTGTTTTAAGTTGTGTTTTATTCAGTGTGGATGACATTATAACTGTCAGTTAGCGAGCGCCGTCACGTCAGTCAGCCGGAGCGCCTGTTTAGTGAAGTTTATTTTTATTTCTCTCTCTGTTGTGTGAGCGACGAGCGTGCACGTTGGCGCAACCACCTATCAATCCACGGTTGAAACGTGCTCTCCCTGAGTTTGTTTGCATCGCCCTTGTGAGTAAATGCATTGAGTTTCCCGATCTCTATTTTATAATTTATGCACGCTATTAAACGGCCGCGATTCGCCGGTTGCAACAGCTGTTTAGCGTGTCATCACGAGCCGAATATTGCTATTGTTCTTTTCCTGGGATCTGTATGCTGCTGTGCATGTTAAAGAAGGAAATAAACAGCGGATAAATCCTTACTCCTCCTCTCATCGTCTCATGCTTCATAATCTGACGTTTTTGGCCTGAAGTGGTGTTTTAGCCGACACCCTGGCCTGAAGTGAATCCAGTGATAGCAGATCAGCACGGTACATTCAGCAGTTTCCTCTACTAGGCTACTTTAGTTGAGAACAAAATACTGCAGGTGCAGGATAAACCTCTTGCTGTCTGTTGATGTGCAATAAGTATTGAAGGTGATGTAGCCTACAAGTAGGCCTACCTGTCTGTTCTACTCATTTCAACTGACTTGTGAAAACTGCTCAGAAAAATCCAAATTTTGACATATAGGCTAGCAACTTTTGTTTTTACAGTAGGCTAACGCAAATAGTTACTTTCCCTGGTAACTAGTTACTTCTATTATAAAGTAATTCAGTTAGTAACTCAGTTACTTTTTGGAACAAGTAGTGAGTAACTATAACTAATTACTTTTTTAAAGTAACGTTCCCAACACTGATCCTCACTGACACCCCAGAGAAGGAAAGAATAGAGCAGGAAAAGGCAGCTAGCATGCAAAAGAAAAAAGGGCAACAAAATCAAAACAACCCAGTGCATCCCAAACTAGACCAGCTGCCAAGGCTACAGTAAGTTATGTAGGCCTATTTGTCAACTTGACAATGCAATTAAACTTTCAAATTTAGTTCTACCTTCTTGTCTTCTTTTTAAGATTATTCTCATTAAGATACCATTGTGACAAACAACCCCATAGTGTTTGACAACCGACCCCTTGATGGGGTTGGTTGTCACAATGTGTAAGGGTGTCTTTGATGATTAATTTCTTCTTTATTACAATAAGATAGAAAAAGTGAGGGGTACATATTTCAAGCCAACACCTTAAGCTTCAATTTAATGTAGGAATGACTATTGAAAGATGTTTAGGTGATAAGCAATTCTCACTAGAGTAAAAAGTGTGCCTACTGACCCCGTTCTCCCCTACTTCCGGGTCATCTTGATAGGAAAGGACATTTCCTATGCAAAAAAGACTATTCGGATTGGCCCAGGGACGTATAGGGCGGTGTGTTAGCATATTGTGCTAAACTGACCGGACATCTATTATACTGTAAATGTAATATGGAGTTGGAAATACAAAAGTACACAGAAGGGGAAGCAAGGATGGATAGCGGACGTGGCAGGTAAATAGGGATTTAAACTGAGGAGAGACAAGAGAAACAACAAGGCTAAGAGAGAAACAAGCAGATTAGAGACAAAACAGTAGGAGAGTTACCATGCTGTTCTGTCCCACTAGGCAGAGGAGAGCAGTGACTGCTAATCACATTGTGTAGATATGTTCATTGGGACAGTGTGTGTGTGTGTGTGTGTGTGTGTGTGTGTGTGTGTGTGTGTGTGTGTGTGTGTGTGTGTGTGTGTGTGTGTGTGTGTGTGTGTGTGTGTGTGTGTGTCCTGATGATGTCTTGCCTAGCCTCCAGATGACACAAAGCATTTGTTCGCATTCTAGGATTTGGGATGGCCTTTGTAAATCATTATCTTGCATGTGTCTTTTTTTATAGGTTTTGGTATTCATGCGCTTATGCAAAAACAAATCTTTAGTAAACACAGCTCTTCACTGTGAGCCACAAAGAAATGTATAACATTCCAGCTCAAACAAGCACACGAGAAAGCACCCTGCTGCCCTAAATAATCCAACGCTTAGAGGAAAACCTAAAGATACATAAACACACTCGGGCGCTGCCATGGCATACACTACAGGCAGACTATACCACCCGCTTTGACGTGAAATAACGAGGCTGAATTAAAGGCTTTCATGCAAGAGTAGCTCCTCGGCTCTTGACAGGTTTCAAAGGCGAGAGATGTTTGCTGTTGAAAGCTGAACCGCCGGTGGGTGTTTATTGTTCCTCTCTGTGCATTTCTTTGCCTCTCGCAGTCTCCCTGACAAGTTTCAAAAAGACTCCTTGCATTTGTCAAACTCCATGAATACAAAGTCTCTGGCGGGCTTTAGTGGTTATGCTCTCTACCCCCCTCCCCCACCCCTTCGGTCTTCCTCCTTCTCCTCCCACACTCACTCTTCCCCTACTTTCAACACAACATTTTTTTTTTGCGCTCGTTTGTATTCACCTTCACTCTGAGAGAAGAGTGTTTTTTTTTTTTCAATTGTTTTCTTTACCCTTCACAAGAGATGGAGGCTTTACAGTGTAGCACTTGACTTTCATGACTCATCCTCAACACACACACACACAGACACAAACACGCACACACACACACACACACACACAGACATGCACATAGACACAGACATACAGACACACACACACACACACACACACACACACAGACACAGACATACAGACAGACACACGCACACACACACACAGCACGCACAAGCATCTGTTGACATTAAAGCACTCATCCCTGCCTTCAGCCATTCCTCGGATTCACATTAAGTTTATAAGATATTGTCTAAAAAAAAAGTTCCCTTGTCATCAAGCACACAGATACAGTACTTATAGCACAGCATTGTCTATCTGCTAACATGCCAAAGCTCTCTTCGCTTCCTCTCAGCCTGCCATGCTGCATGCCACACTGAGCTGGCATTCACACTATCTTCTCCTGGCATGGACCATTTGCTGTCAGTCTCTGTCCCTACAGGAGAAATTGGCTAATTAGTCTAAAACTGAAAGGGACAAAAAAAAGGCTACAAGCAGCTGGATTGGCTGCACTGAAATGAAATCCTACCAGTATGTCAGTCCCAATATTATAATCCATATTTACTACGCTCAGGTTTTTACCCTCAACTCAATGACGTATAAACAGTTGTATTGATTTTGCTGGAGTTACTTTGATGTTTTGTTGCTTAGTTGCTAATTGTTGTCTTTCCTCTCTTTGTTTGACCTTCTTCCGGAATGCTGTCCTCTGGTCTGCTCCACCCTGGCCCTGGGATCCATGGATCTGTGGAAATGCAGGTAAAATAAGTGGTAGTTATCATACTGTGCTAATAGGGTGTGCGTGTAAATGTGTACGTGAGCACATGTACAAACATGGCGTAGGATTGGTCGCCATTGTTGCATAGCTGCCGTGTTGTAACCGTCCCATTCAGGGCAGTCAAAATATTACTGTGGATACTTTGTCAATTGTTACAACTACATCACCAGGGGCCATCTGCTTGTTCCAGGGGGGCTGGTGTCTTGGTTAATGATGCAGTGGCTGTTTTCTTGCCCTTTTGCTTTGATATGGTTCCTAGCAACAGTTGTGCTACTCAAAGTGTAAAACATTATCTGGTCAATCTTCTTATCATGATATCCGCTGTCAGATATGTTCTTAAGAAAGAGTCACCATATGCATAGTGTGTGTGTGTTGCTAGGGGTCAGCAAATTAACTTCTGCAAAGTCATGACATGTTTTAAAGTATTCTATTCTGATACGTATAGTCCCCATCGACCCTCTGAACACAAATGCAATACTGTGTATGTGTCAAAGCTCAACAGTTAGGTGTATGCAATGTCAACCAGTGTGTATGTGTGTGTTTTGTTATGATGCATTGACTGTGTTGAGCAGGCTTCAAGTCTCTGTGCCTAGGTTTTGATAGCATAATAAAGTCAAATAAATGGGTCCCCGGAAGGGATGGAAAGCACCTTTCAAAATGCGAGCGCCTGATGCATTTACTTGGAAATCGTTGTCAATAATGTAAGTTGTTGGCACAACTGATAACATCAGATGATTGTCTAAATCAGCTGGCATATGTGTTCATGATAGAGCGGCCCGTCACTGCCTGCAGGAAGCACACACACATTTTCACACACACACACACATACACATGTGATATACATTCCCCATGCCTTTTCCATATCACTCCCTATACCTCTCCATTCTATTATTTTTCCTTTATGTTTTGGTATAGCGTGGCCAAGGCTGCCCTCTGGGGCACGTAAGGTCGCACACATTCATACATACGCTCACAAACACATTAAAGTAGCTCCGAGTAACATTTAAATATCTTTTAAACAGCCTCATGTTTCCTCACATAATCATAAATTACCTTTAACAGCAAACGAGACCATCAGTGCAAAGAAAGACATTTTTATATAGTTTTTATTACTGCATTTGGTCTGGTCGCACACCCAGTCCGATTTTCGGTTCACACGTGCATGCTCTATGGTCACATATTCATATTGGTCGCAGATTTCAGTGTGGCGCAACAACGCAATTTGAGAAGCCTATCCCTCCTGGTGAGGGAAGGGGAGCGGGAGCCTTGTTTGAGACAGTTGTTTGTCGTCATAATGACTGATAACGGGGCTGAACCATCAAAGAAAAAAAATAAAATGCAATTGTAACTGTGGTAACCCTATTTTAGGTAAATAACGGTTTCTCTAGGTTCGGGAGGAGCTGAGTGAATAAACCATTGACGACACATGAAACCACCAGACAAAATATGTTGTAAATATTAACCTTTACTCCCAAAGAGCGCTTTGTCATAAGAAAATAAAATAAATTTTCCTCTCTTATATAAGACAATTTAACAGACAATATCTCACAGTGAAATACACAGCTTGCTTGAAAGGTTCTAAAGTGTTCATCTGAATTTCTTATCAGTTCCAACTCCTCTGAAATGTTCCTCTGAATTGCTTATCAGTTCCAACTCCTCTGGATGAGAAGCTGCTCGATGGTTCAAGGGTAGCTCGCCATCTCCTTTGTCCAGGAGAATCCAGAATCCAATTTAATCCAACGAAAAAAACCCAGCCTGTATAAAAACAAGGCTATTACTATTCTAAGTCATGAAATCACTTATGGCCATTATGAATATTCACAACTCAGTTCCAAATTCTACTGTAATTCAATAGTGATCAACTTGTGAATTGTTTAGCATTTTAACCATGAATTATGATTAAACATTTCTTATTTCATTTTCAAAACATGAACTATATGATATCCATCATAAACATCACATTTGCATTTAAGCATATAGCACAAATGTTCAATTGTCCCTTCAAACATGCTACATATTAATATTAACAGAAACACTAACTGTGCACAATGTCACAGCTACACTGCATGTTTTCAGCATATTGCCCGAATCAAAATACAAAAATGAATAAATCAAGCACTGTAATAAAATAATGTAACTATGACTTATTTTTACTCTTTATGGCTTTAAATGCAACAAAGACATTAACACTCTTATTTGTACATTAATAAAGAAACCACATGCTTTATATAACATAACATGTGTATAACACACCAGTAATTATATTAGCCCATTAGCCATGTATCGGCAGGCAACACAGGTCTGTGCTATAAATAGCATTAGCCGTATCGGCAGGGAACACCTGTTACTATAAATAGCCATAGCCCAACTTCTTAAAACTCACCAAAACAATGCTAGAAACGCTTAACCTCCGGCACACGGGCCGTCCTCCAACTCCTCAGACAGACAACACGTCAAAAGGCATAAGCTCTAGCCTCACTCACGTCTGCAGTTTAACTTTTATAAATCAATTTTATCTCTGTGTGCATCACTATCATCTCATTCTCTGTTGAAGTTTTCTTTCTTCTGTCATGGAGGTGGAACTTAACTTAACCATCCAATGAGCAGTCTCTATTCCTTGTCATAACCAATCAAACGCCTCAATGCAAGACCAACATTGATTGACAAGCTATTTAAGCGAATAGGAATGTTGGAAATAAAATAATAACTAAATAAGCATATAATGATGTATTCTGATGATCTTATCAACGGGGTTATGGGCATTTATTTTTTTATGTTAACCCATTTTTGTCACTGGGTTACACAATGAAGAAAAGCTAAAAGGGAGAGATAGGCAGGCGGTAGGGTGTTGCCAAGCAACGTATACACAATTTCATGGGAGCGAACTAGACTCCTAAATGAATGAGCGGTAGCCTACTAAAGCGGTAGCCTTGGGGCGGCAGTGGCGAAGTGGGTAGGGAGCTCGCCTCTGGTGTGCAGGGTCGGAGGTTCGATCCCCCGTCTCCCCGCCACATGTCGAAGTGTCCCTGGGCAAGACACTGAACCCCAAATTGCTCCCGATAGTTAGCTTAGTTAGCTTAGCACCGTAGTGCTAAAGCCTACCCTGCGTGGTAGCTGCTGCTATCGGTGTATGAATGTGTGTGTGACTGGGTGAATGTGTACAAAAAAACAATGTGTAAAGCGCTCTGAGTCTGTGAATAACGGAGATATAGCGCTATACAAGTCCATTTACCATTTAAAACAAAGTTTACTTTGCCTCACCAGCATCATCAGATGACCATTATTCATCTGAAATAGTCATTATTTACAACAACATAAACACATTACCTCATCGTGATCCATACTAACTGCCGTCTCTTGTTCATTCACTTTCTATGAGGACATGTAATATTTCAGCTCCGTGAGAGGTGACACTGCATCAACTCATTGCAATCAGGTGTGTGTAGCACTGACTGGCATTAGTTGATGCTGTGTCACTAACCACTCTCACTGAGCCGAAAAGAGTCCGGTGCCCTCACACTTTCAACACACGGACATGCACTATATTGCTTCCTGATCATTTGAATTTCGCACGCCCGGCACGAGCTAGAAAACAGCTTCACGACAGCCGGCGTCGTAAAAATACTACCGCTTTTGTCCAAAGGGGACGCCAACGTGCAATGTTACTCGTAGTGGCTTTGAATAAATGTTATTACATATTTTTTTGGTGGAGGTTTGAAAAGAAACCCATGGCAGCAGTATTTTGTAAGCCAATGCGGGTCAAGCATAGTTTTATGAATTAAACAATAATTTAAAAAAAATACATATGTATTCACTCATTATTATTTGGTCAATTATTTCAACAAAGTCAGCTATCATTTCCCCTACTTTACATAGTAACAAAAGCATAGCTAATTAAACATATTTTCCAAATGATGATTAGAAAAAGAAGGCCACATATTTGCTCCTTTTTTATGAATTACCAGAAAGTGGAGGAATAATAATTGCTGAGTGTTGATTTATTAAAATAAAAGTGTGAAAACCTTTAAGTACTGACAGACAGAATGGGTCCAAGTGAAACATAAAGCCCCTGTTTTAGTGCTCTTTTACATTGTGGGGATGATGGGGGCAAAGTTGTTTGGTAATGTAATAGAAGTTATTGGACATCTTGACTCATCCTTGTACGCTTTTTGTTTCATTGATTCTGAAAATGTCAGCAAGGCCGCATTAACACTTTCTCGAAAACAGTGACGTCATTACAAGTGCATGGGATATTCATATTCATACCCAAATTCATCTCATTTGACCACATTCCTCTGTCAGTAAATTGTGCTGCATTTATCTCCTGTTTGTGTGGCTGCCAGTGTGTTTCCACCCCGTGCGGTGACAGCCATATGGTTAGAGTTTGTGTGTGTGTGATGAATAGTGTTTGACTATCAGCTACATTGGGCTGGAGAAAATCCTCCTCCACTCTGGATCTAGTCCAATTCCTTATGTCAGATCTATTTTCTTCAACTATAGTGAACTAGTTGAGGTAATTGCATGTCCTCTTGCAGACTCACTCTTTCGCTTCTCTGTCTTATATATCAAGTCAAGTCAGGTCAGGTCAGGTCAGCTTTATTGTCAATACCTTCACATGTACAAGACATATAAGGGGATCGAAAAAAAAAGTTTGCTAATATCCCGTGGTGAAAAGATAAAAGTGCACAGGCAAATATACAAGACATTTCCTAACACTACAAATAGACAGGATAGACAATGATATAAAATATAGGAGTCAGTAACTGGTTTCTGTATAGGTAAATAAGTCATTTGTGCAAAAAGTTATGTAGGATGTATTCAAAAATATCCCAAAAAAGGCGGCTATATTATGTGACACTTGTTTTGCTTTTCCCATATACATAGGCGCCCTAGTACACTATTATAAATACTTTACTGGACATTAAAATTCACCAGTAGGGCATCCCCATAATAAGGGCTCTATTCCTTTAAAAGGGATGTCTTTTTAAACCCAGAATGCACAATAGAAAGCGCCATGAAACAAAACACCAAATTTAATGGTGTTAATTTTAAAAAATATTGCATGCACCTGTGTTTGTAAAGACACATAATTACAGAAAAGGCTTACTCTGCATAAATCCTTTTCTTCTTTTAACATTCAGGCACAGAGTAAAACAATAGGGCAACATTGTAATGTAGCAACACAATGTACAACACTTTCCCAAATGCACATCACATATAAAACATATATAAGATATTTCGTAAATGTATATGTGGGGAACTGTAAAACAGTGTTAATCATGGCACAAAAACCCTTCATGAATTAATAAGCACCCACTTTCCTTTGTTCTCCACTGGGTTTTGGCTATCATATAGGGCCCCAGTAGTAAGTGGGGAATGCGTGCCCATAAGCTGCCTCTAGCATAGCACCCCGGGGGGCAATAGGATCCCCCTCAGTCAGCATCATGGGGGTTTTTAAACTCAAAATGAATTTATGACACACCGAAACCCGGGAAAATCTCGATCCCAACCCTCCTCCCCTTGTGCTCCCTCTGTGGCCGAACACCTACAGTACCCTTTGTCACTCATGACCTATACCTCTTCTGGGGGGCTACATACAATTTAAACCCCCCCCCCCGCACAGCACAAATAATTCAAATTCTACCTACCCAAAACTATATCATAATTTAGACTTTGTATGTTAACAGGGGTCATGTTTTGGGTTTGTGGGCTTAAAAAAGCCAAGATGAATTGATTGTTTTTCGTAAAACCTTTTCAAGTATGTGTTTAAAAGAACGGCTCAAGGACTAACAAATATCAAAA
>CM047508.1:29441219-29569965 GCA_026122265.1 Ammodytes dubius | reverse complement strand
CACTGCTACTCATTGCACACATGCACCCTTCTACACTTCCCCCTTGACTATTACATTGACCCCAAATTGGTTTGCTTCCGTCTGTCAATTTGCGACGTGTGTTTCATGAATTCAAACTAAGTTTGGCCGTGACAGCAAACACAGCCTCCTCTCCAGGCATGTCAGCGAGGTGCTGATGCAATACGGTGGTTAGAATATTTCCCCTCAAACCCACAATGCCCTTTGCTATGTGGCTGCTTCGAGCCGTGACAGAGGCTCCTAAGGATGCTCATTCACATTGTAAAATCACTCCTTGGATATATGTGTGAGGGAGGTATAAAAATACGAGTCTTGTGGGTGCACAGTGTGTGTGGTCTGTTTGTAAGCGGGTGTGCATGTGCATTATACAATACATATAAAAGTTTATTTCCATAAAACCTTTAATGTGTCTCCTTTTCTCTGGAAAGATCACACACCACTGTATATGTAATATATGTACATGTATATGTATGTGTGTGGGTGTGTGTTGGATCAACATCTTGGTGACCATACTCCTCTGGTCAGAACCCTTCCAGCCCTCACATCTCACCTCTGTATTATATCTCCATAACACAACTGGCCGCTTTCTCTCAGTGTCTCACCATATGCCACGTATCTGTTTCGGTTGTGTTTAAATTAATGCACACCTCATTGTAACAGATGTTGCCTGTTTATTTAACGGCATATGTTGTGGATGACAGTAGCAGCTTTTAAAGCTGTGGTATGGAACATAATCAGACCACCGGAGAGCCAATGCATATCTATGCATCTACTTACCTATTATGCTAGCATTATTAAATGACAAATGTTCATGGTTGTCATCTGGCAGACATTCAGTCACACCGACGTACACCTGCAAACATGCACACCTGCTCATGCATATAATGTCCTCCCTGTTCACTTATGGGGACAATGTAAATGGACTTGTTTACCATATCATTATAGAACCTCTCAATATGAAGAAGACATCTGCATAGGACATGTCTTATAACAAAGAAAGGAGAGTATGTAAATAAAGCAATACATTGTAATTGTGTCCAAATTTATTTTATTTTCATCTTTTTATTTATTCTGCTGTTAAAGGATGGCATATAGTTGGTCTGTTTGTCCGGTTTCAAATATCTCAACTACTTTTTACCAGATTGCCATTAAAGTTTGTATCTATTCTACAGACTTTGACTTGACACGTGGCTTTGAGTGAAATGTCTCTCGACATCTATTGGATGGATTGCCCTGACATTTAGTTCTCAGGGCTAACATTAGTAATCATTTGATTATCCACTTGCTTTTAATCAAGCTCGTTGTCATACTGAAATTGTTCACAGGTGTATGACTACGTACCTGAAAACCTCATAACATCGCCAACATAATCAGATTTACTGAGGAATTATTGCCAATAAGAACATTTTAAACGCTCACATGATAAACTTATATACAGTATATTACATTTGTCAATGGGCCTAGTTTACATTTTTATTTTAATTTTAATTTTTTATTTGTTTGTTTATTTGACAGGGACAGTGCATATTAATAAACATTGCTGTAAATATGCCAGATTTAGCCAGAAGGCTAGTTTCCATCTGCAGTCCTTGGCCAGATGTAACAATAGGCTCCCTAAAAAGCAAATAAGCAAATAACAGAAATAAAAATAAAAAATAACATATAAAAGCAACAGATAAAACATTAATTATAACCACATACAAGTATTCAGTAGTTCAAGCATTAAAATACATAAAGCATGCAGGACAAACAAGACATGTTGAATATTTTACCTGCTATACATCAGCTTGCTGACAATAGCATTTGACAGTCCCGCCGCACAGAGCCACTAGCATGGCTGTCAACTCATAGCGTTGTACCATTAACATTGCATGAAAGCTTTCAAATGTATAATGAATGTTTAAACGAGTGGCTTTGTAGCAGTAAAAGTAACATCTGTATTTGTTTTACTTTTGAATACGGTTTATTTTTTTAATTATGTCCAATATAAACCATATTTGTTGGTTAGAAACCTCCACCAAATCTCACTTCTCCATTTACTTTGATAAGGTGTTGGGAGTTGGGGATGATATTGCCTCGGTTTTTTTCACATCTGATGCATCTGAGGTTTGGGAGTGATGTGAAGGTTGACTTCCCCTCTCTGATCAACCTTGAGCTCAAGGTGGTACTTGATGGACTCTGGGCTCCATCGGTTGTATACAGACCCTCGGTTTGACAAATGCCCGTGTGCATGCATAGTGTGGAGGAGGCATGCACAGGGTACGCATGCACAACGCTTCCATCAAAATCACCTTTGTTATCGGCGGGGCCTTAGAGGTACACAATGCTTAATTTGCCCTTATCACAGCAGTATTGTAGATGAGTCTCCGGGCCATAGATGAAACGTCAATATTTAATGAGAGGAGAGCACGATGGATGCAGCATGTAATTAGAACGACCCATACACTGCTCTGATATATCCATCACCATAGACGGAGGGTGCTTTGTGTGTGTGTGTGTGTGTGTGGTGTGTGTGTGTGCGCGTGCGTGCGCTGGGCGCCTTCTCATTCAACGTTCAATTGAGTGTGTGGGTATGCAAACACTTTACATATTAGGTGCTGCTCATCGGTCTTCTGTTAAATCTGTTTTGTCACATGTGAACACGCAAACAAAAACACACACACTCACACACCTACACACGCACGCACACACACACACACACACACACTCAATCAAACAATCTAAATCGTGTTAAGGGCAATATGTCGAGTATTTGTAGGTGGAATTCAAGAAGTGGTGCACATATTGGGCAGGTAAACCCTTTGGTTTCGTTGCTAGAATACGTACGAAGGTCACATATTATGCTAAATGCACTTTTTAAATGTGGAACACTTTTTAAATGTGTTCCACTAGTGCTGTCAGTTTAACGCGATATTAACGGCGTTAACGCAAACCCATTTTAACGGCGTCAATTTTTTTATCGCGCGATTAACGCTCGTCATGGCCTAGGAAATGTTGTGGTTGTTGTTTCACATGCTGTTGTATCAACTATTAATGTTAGAACAACTGAAACACTACAAACTATTCATATGGCTCGAAGGTAAGTTACTGTCAATTCAAACGGAACATGTCCTACAGCGTAATTTCACAATAAAATAATTTAACTGGCAAAACGGCGAAACGTCAAGTCAATTCTGACTTTTATTTTGAAGCAGAAACCAGAACCTAGCACTTCCTAGCTCAGCTACGCGTACCTTTACTAGTCTTCCGTGTGTTAGTCTGGGACCTCGCGGAAACGAACAGTAAAGAAAGCCTGTAATTTGCAAAAGTCCTACTTATAACCCTGCACGCACACCAAAACCTCCATGAATGTTAGTGGCAGCCGCCAGTCATTCATTTTCACTTTAATTTTCGCTACGAAGCCTCGGCTGCAGCAGCACCATGGCAACCACCTGCACGCAGGCAGTGTGTCCACTCCACACAGTCTGAAATAAGCCGTGGATGAAAGACTCCCAAAACATTTAGGCCTACAACAACCAGTTTAATTTAGCTTTAATACTTATTTGTTTTATATACCCTATGTTGTTTTATGGTTTGGTTTTTAAATAAAAAAAATAAGTTCCAATATGTTTGTGAATGCTGTTCTAGGGGTGGGGTGCAGGGGGTGGGGGGGGGGGGGGGGGGGTTATATAGCCTATTGTTATTTGCACTGAATTGCAAGTTGTGATATTGTAGAAGAAATAGGCTACACTGAATTACAATGGTGTAGACATCATTGTAATTCAGTGTATTTCTTCTTTAATATCATAATCAGAATGGGTGTGATAAGAGCATAAATAAATCAAGGGACAGGCTAGAAGTAGGCCTAATACAAATGCGATTAATCGTGATTAATCGTGATTAATCGCGAGTTAACTATGACATTGATGCGATTAATCGCGATTAAATATTTTAATCGTTTGACAGCACTAGTTCCAACATATCCATTCGGCCACGGTGTGCTTAGAGACTGCCAAACTATTTTAAAAAAATAACAATCTCTCCTTTTCTCACTCTCCCCCTTTCTGAAACCCCCACCCCTCCCCCCCAATATACTCCAGTCAGAATTCTCCTCGTTTCTGACCTCAAAAACTGGAAAGCCAGAAGCTTCCACTGTGCAGCCCACACCCCTATTTCTTATTGGTCCACGGCCCTGACAGACAGAGGGCGAGGCGTATCTGGCTTTGCTTCCGGACAGGGGGCGGGGGGAGCTCAAAGATTGTATATTTACGAGGGGAGCTGCAGCTCTTTTAAAAAAATAGGCCATTGTGAGATTAGCTGAACATCAGCATAGTACAATAAATGATCTGAAAGTTTTTTTCAGCAAACAATTAAAGAAAAACGTATTAGGGACCACTAAGACCATATAATAAAGTGTATAATATGGGAGCTTTAATGATCCTGAGGTCTGGTAATAAGGTTGTCTTCCATGACTAATGGAGGGACTGTATCTATTTATTATCCCTGTCCCTCCATCTGTGTTTCTTTTTTTCTTTTTCTGGCACAGACAATCCTATTCATCAAGATGACATGTGACATATTAGGACACAAAAATACACCAGCACACACACACACACAAACACACACACACACACACACACACACACATACACACACACACACACACACACACACACACACACACACACACACACACACACACACACACACACACACACACACACACGTATACAGTACAAATGCATTGGAATCATACTGTAAATTACAGTAACAAGGCATGTACTCTGAGACATTAATTATGAGGATCTACTGACATCTAGTGGTCATATTTCACTACTTGGTCAAATAGTGGGTACTGGTACAGATATTTGACACACATAATACTGGCAGAAACCTATAGAGTCATAGTCATATATACTCACCATATGCATACTTAGCAATAACCACATGTGAGATTTAAATATGTTGAAGTAAAATATTTAATCTTGTTTGTTTTATATAGCAGCAGTCTTACTATTATGAAAGTCTCTTCATATCAAATTAAGACGATGTATGTGCCAAGTACATAGTTAAGTTAATGTATCTGTATTAGTCCATTTACATGAGGCACATTGACATTTGTCTTTTCGCATATCCCCTCTCAAGTTACCACACATCAAAGGGGGTCAGCAGTTTTAGGGTTAGGTGCCTTGCTCAAGGACACAGTGGTAGAGATGTTGGCACCGTAGATGTCATAACCAGACACCACTAGTTTTACGAGTTTGCTGTACTTTACTGTGCTCCATGAACCTTTAATCAGTCAGCCTTTGCTCTTTATGTTTCCTTGAGATCAGCGTGTTTGTGTGTGTGTGCAGAGCTTAAGGATTTTAAACATTTGAAAGATGCAATGCTATTTAAAACATTTAATAAAAGCAAGGGACATGAAATAAGTTTCATTATTGCACATTGTGTTAGGAAAAAAATAAGTTTGAAAGTTGAACTATAAAGCAGTATGTAAGGCTTCAGATCTTAAAGTCAGAAGTCTGTCTAGTTTGAATACATAACGGAAAGAGACACACCACATGGTGACCTTGCAGCCTTCATTAAGAAGTAAAATGGTAAACATTGCAGCAGCAGACAAGTTCAAAGTCAAAGAAAATGGTTTATGTATCTTTGGCAAACATTTTCTTAACAGGTTTTTTATTTTGCCATGCCCTTTAGCGGATATTTAACTTTTTCAAACGGGCATCTGCCTGAAGCGTTTTGCATGTTTTGAGGTCTGGGAATCAGAAAGTTACTTTTTGGAATATGATATGAGGCAAGTAAAGGGATGCGTGTGGTTTTTGATGAGACGATGTGGGAGCGGGCACACAAAGACACACACACACACACACACATACACACACCATCCCACACACACACACAAACAGCCTATCAAACCGTTTTCTGACATACAGAAAACATTGTTTGTGCAGTTTATGTGACTCTTCGTTCTGTTTTATGTGTGTAAGTATGGGTCTTTGTGTCCGGTGTGTGTGTATGCGTGTGTCTGTGTGTGTGTTTTCCAACCAAATTTAAGTCTCTTATCGCTTGCTCATAGCTTTGGTGTTGAGGTTATGTATCACAACAACTCTGAGACCACATCATTAGCAAACCCCCGGTCAATAAGCTTAACACTGAGTACACTCTAATGAAGGTGTGTGTTGAGATTAGGCGACAGAGCCACAGAACTCCAGTATACGGCATACTAGGGCACATGTATTGTTCTGCTTCTGAATATGTCTAAACTTTGTCTCAGGTTTAAAAAGAAAAAAGCAATTTCCCACAAGGCCAGAGCAGAACCACCAGTCTGGAACAAGTCATGAGCAGTGGCTTATACAAAGGGCTAAGGAATGTCTGCTTCTTTCAATTGATGCTGAACATAAAAAGGTTGAGCATATGAAATATGTAGCCTTCAACAAGGTTAATAATTAAATTGAGCATATATAATATGCTTAATTATGTTCAGCCAAACTGCTACTTTGTTGAAAGTGAACCAGCTCTTAAGTACAAAGTAAGCTCTTTTTTAATACTTCTCATGCATATATGATATTTTAACCCATTATATATACCTCATTCTGTCTCAGTTAGGACAACGTTAAGACACTTAGAATACTTACAGTACCAACACAAACAACACACTTTCTCAGTTACAGCTTCTCCTTGCAGTGAGGGAGAGAAAGCATTGCCTCTGGTTTCCACACAATGGGCTTAGGACTCTTTTGAAGCGCTGCAGCATTCAATTACTTAATCTAGGAAGGGGATCGTGTAGCAGTCAAGCATGCAAGTTGAACCGACCTATAGCAAAGTTGAGCCACAAATCAGCCTGGGCCCTTGGTCATTAAAGATGCTGCTGTGTCTGTAGCAGTGAGTCATTCTTTACAAGTTGGGATCTGCAGTGGTCCTCTTAAATAACCCTAGGAACGTTTACAACTCCCCAGTAGTCAGTTAGCAGAATTTGCTGAACAAAAGGACCACAAATTTACTGTTACAGATGAATATGAGAAAGGCTATGGTTGCAGGAATGCACAGACATACAGTAAAATGCTGCGTTTGGTAATTGTTTGGACTTCCCTATGCTACCATTATTGCCCGCTGTCACAGAGAATAAATAGAATGTGCAATGTGCTAATGCTGAAGGCACTGACTCTCAGTCAGGTGTGACCCACTGAAGGCTTCCTCACTCTGCACAGATGAGAGTGTGGGTACACACTCAACTCATTAGACACAGCTCAACAGTCTTCTTTGAAATCTCCCTCTGTCACAGTCACATGTGCGCACATACACAGCGCACATACACACACACACACACACACACACACACACACACACACACACACACACACACACACACACACACACACACACACACACACACACACACACACACCTCCCCTGCAGTCAGTGCTTCTCTCTCTCTCTCTCTCTCTCTCTCTCTCTCTCTCTCTCTCTCTCTCTCTCTCTCTCTCTCTCTCTCTCTCTCTCTCTCTCTCTCTCTCTCTCTCTCTCTCTGATGTTTCTATAGCAACGACAGGCAGGCCCAGAACTTAGAGAAGGGAAGCAGTATCCAGAGCCCACAGTTAAAATAATATGCACACAATACCAGTCAGACGCTCCACTGTGCATTCATTTATCACTTTATCACTGCCCAACACATCTTGGGAATAGGAGTCATAGCAGTGGCCCTAAAGCAAACGCAATTAAACTATGCAACATCAATCACTGCAACATGAAATATAAACTCAGTGGATACGTTTTAGGCACACCTGCTCATTAATGCAAACAGCTAGTTCTCCCACACAGCCAAGCTGAAACTCAGTGAAGAAAGCATGCAAGACCGAATTGAAAGCACAATCCACAGACTTTGACACTTTTTTGATGTGTGTTGTTTGTTTTTCTTTAAAGGCCGTGCAGTTAAATGGCTGTCCTGTCTGTCTGTCTGTGTGGGAGGGTATGATTTGGTGCCAAGCCACTGTCTCTCATCTCTCTCTTGAAAAGTGCACATTAAGTGGCTTGGGCAATAATCACATTGTAAACAACCTGGATATGGGGCTTGTAAATGAATGAAAACAATGTAATACATATGTTATGCTATTATACAACTCCAAACCTTGTTTTACTGTTCAAAAATGAAATCAGATACAAAATAGTGGTATCAGTGGCATAGTATTCCATAAGGAACTCATGTAAGCATCATTGTGCTCATTTTTGAGCACACCCTATGCCTGCTTTATCCTACCCTGACCCTGTAACATATCTCTCCCCAGCAAACCCACATACAGATTGTGCTTTCTAACTTCCTTCTCTGTGGTCTCCCAAACAAATACAAATACTGCCATTGCCAATGTGTGCAGGGCATATGGAAGAGTAGAGTATTTTGTTTTAATTAATTCCACTCCAGAGCAGACTTGGCATCCGCAGCACACATTCATTTTAAACATAGAGCCCCTCTCAAAAATTAAGTGTGCGGCATATGGCTGCAAAAATCGAAAGAGAATGCTGCCCGTATAACTGCAGCATCCAAACAACAGAGGGCAGCTGGAGATAAATATGGCTCTGTTGATTGAATGGGGATATGAGCGAAATTGTTAAATAATGAGAGATGTTTTGGTCGTATGTACGGTGGAACTGTCTGTGCCAATAAAGTGAAAAAGCTCAAACATATGATTTTGTGCAGGGGCTCACAAACACGCACATATATTAGGGACTATGCACAGTCGGGGACAGGTCAGCCATATTTTTTCAACCGTGGTCCATCATTCAATCATTTCTCTAGTTTGCCCACTGCCTGTTGACAAAAACAGTTATCTCTGCAGGGTGACCGTGACATTTTCTTTCAAGTATGAACAGGAGCTGTCCAAACAAACTTCCCGTTCAATTAAGATCCGTTGCAAACCATGTCCCAGTTCACTTCAATGTCGTAAACAAGACCCCATGTGTCCGTATATCATTTGAATTGAATCAGAGACGTATACCCACTAAATATAGGATTCAGAACGGGGGTGTACATGGCTAAGAAATTGGCCTCCTCTAAACAACAGGGGCATACAGATGCTTTTGTAAATGTTGATCCTTAATTGGAATGTAGCAGAGGCAAGTGTGGCCATTGTTGTGTAGAAACGTACATAGTTGCCTGAGGTGAATTCAAGGCTGACCAAAATATTCTTGTATTGAAACTCCTAATAGTTTTATTTTGCGGTGAGGGATTTGCTATTGTATGATCAAAATATTAAAACATAAAATTAATACCTTTGAAACAGCACTAAATGCATTGACCTAAATTATCCATTCTTTAAACATATGTAGGTTCATTTATTATTAAGAGATGCAATCATTCAACCACAACACAAAGTGTCAGTGTCACAACAGCCAGTGATGTACAAACAATGAGAGTCCTGCCCTCTGTTTATTTGATCTGCCTGTGTTACCACACACAAACCCCCAAATGGAGATGGCTGAAATTCGGTGGACACCATGCACTTAGCAAGTTTATTAGATTTCGGTAGTGAATCCAATGATTATCGTTTAAGATAGAGAATTTTACAGGGTGCATGTGGTGGCGAAGGTGTACACCACCTGGCGTGTCTGCCCTGACTACCAAACAGTGCTGCATTTACTTGCTTTGATTTGCATGCCCCAGATTAAAACCAGCAAAGACAAAAAACACAACACCATGTATGGAGGCTGCAACCTTTCAAATTAAGAGAAACTGTCCATGACTTATGCCATATTTCTGCATACCCACAGTATATACTGGTTACTGCTAAAGTGTCTGTCACTGTTTCACTGGATGTCACTATCTTGGCATTTTAAATGGTAAATGCAAAGTTTCCTGTCCATCCCACCACACACATCCACAGTACAGGTGAGCCTTTTAGAGTTGTAAGACAGCTGGTAGCCAGCAGATGTCTCTCCTATACTGGGGAACAGACACTCTCCACAGAGCCTCCCATTTCTAATTTCAGCCTCTCTCTTATGTAGTCGGAGTATATAGGTTTATCTGCAAGACGGAGTGCTGATTAACAGATATGCTCGCTTCTCCTATCACTTTGAATGAGACAGTGGAGTTTGATGGATGGGGCTTATCACATATCTTCTGGTGAGAGAGGGTGGCAGTAGAATCACTAATCAGATCCTCTGTGTCTCTGTCTGATCCATTATGATCCACCAAGTAAAACTAACCGAGAATATTGTTCCTTTTTTTTGTCTTTCCCTCTCCTCAGTGTGCACGGTGAAGTTAATTATGGAAGCCCATTTGGGATTTGACCCATCTGGCTCCATCACATGAAACATTTTAAATTGTACACCATCTGTTTCTGCACTTCACATAGTGTAGTTTGCTATCTTTATTAAATATATTACAGGTTTTTCCAATGACTGTCACCCACTTTGGCTGTACGAGTAGTAGACCCAATCAATTCATCAATGCTTTGACGCAGCAACGCCTGCACACGTTTGGCATGCCAATGTCTCTGATATGTGCTTGTGTTAATAATTTGATATTTTAAAAAACTATAAACTACTATACCCATGTCAAGTTTTTTGACTTGGGTTTTTATTTACCAGCTTTTGGTGAACATTACAATGACTTTATCAAGTGTAAAATAGCCATATGTAAAAAGGTTTATAATTATATCCTGCAATTGACTGGCAGCTGATAGTGGACCTAGGGAAGACAGCTAAAGTTTCCGCAGCACATTGCATTGACGACATTCAGGTCGCATCTGGTCTTAACATCTGAAGCATTGTAGACCGGATAGCGGACGCCTATGAGTGAAAGAAGGCCAAACACCTTGGGTTGGTGGAGGTCTGTGGAGGGAATGGATCAGGGGTCCACTGTGAGCCTATGAATTTGGGCTGTAGGGGATTTACAGGCCACTCCCTATTCTGGAGACCTAAATTCTAGGGGGCTGCAGAGAAAGCTTTGAGGTGGTTGTGGATAAAGAAGGGTGATCCATTGTGTAGTTTTGGCGCTTGAACACAAGCCTGGGGACTGAGCATCCCTGGCTGGGTCGCCCAGGTGATGGTGTCTGATGATCTAAGACCAGAAAGAACCAATGACCCAGGGCTCATCACTGTGGATGTGCCCAAGCTGCACCATCTAGATGCAGTTGGTGTTGCTAGTAACTGTAGCAATTGATGATATGGCCTGGAAGACTTCCCATCTGTATGGAAAGTCTTAAGTCCAGTTCAGACCAAAGATTTACCTCGCAACGAGACGCATCTGCAACCTGGACGTTCTAAAACTGGACTTTGCGATTTGACATGTTGAATCTTCTCCGACTCCTTGCAACGGCTTGCAATGCGCTGCAACAAGCAGTTCACACTGCTGTGAGTTCTCCCCTGCGACGGTCTAAAACTGTCTCCTTGCAAGGTGTTGCGAGGCAAATCTTTGGTCTGAACTGGGTTTAATGTATGGCTTTGTAGTGAAGTTCAGAATTATCCATGGGCTGTAGAGCTTCATGCTGTCTTTGAAGAAGCTGATTTACAGTATATCTATGGAAATAATGTATCATGCAGTGTGAACGTACATTTGAGAAAAGTCATTTGTTGGATTTGATTAACAATGGTTAAATTACATATTGTTAAAACCAAAATTACGGACATAGAGTATATTCAAACCAAGCATAATTATGCTACATATTTCTATGTTAAAGCAAATTTACCAAGAAATCAAAGCTCTATTGTTGCTGAATTAAGGACAGGAAACCTACTCTGGCCCTTGAAGTCGGCATATTTATAAATATCCCAGAGGAACAGAGACTGTGTGAAGTTTGTGATTTAGGAGAAGTGGAGAATTAATCTCATTGTCTTTTACATTGTCCTTTATATGATGAACTGAGAGTATGTTCTGTAAATGAAATGTTTGCTCAAAACTCATTTTAATGTTTAAAAGTTAGCCTCTGTTGTTACTAAAGCCTGGACTAAACATCAGGATGGTTTATATTGTTAGTATTAGTATTGTTTAGCATATATTTGTGGTTTCTAGTCTGTCTGTGTGTTTATAATGGTGTACTATAATCCCTTGTGGGCTGGACATGCTTATGCATGACACAATTGTAAAAATCAATCAATCAAAAATCATGTATATGTCTGTTATTCAGTTATGTTGGTTTCATTGGAGGCTGAAAGCTATGGTGCTTTGTATTCTGTGGTCCCCATTAGGAATTGTGAGTGATCACGACAACACTGTTGGCACATCTACATGAGGTAATCCTTTGGTGATTACGCATGGATTCTATTCCTTCTGCTGTACATCAGGTTTTTGCTTAGAATCAACAACTGAAACATTTCTTGGGCGCTTCTCGGGATTTTTCTGAGCTCCTGCGCCAGTGTCAGGGGGTGACAGAGTTGTGTGCAGTGATAGGCTTAATCAACTTTGGGTCAGCTTATTTGGCGATTGCTTGAATGTAATCGACAATCGCACTATAGCTTTAACATGGCTCATGTGCAAAAACAAATTTGAAAATGTGTCCGCTCTTTCCTTTTTTCTTAGGAAACAGTGTCCATTTGTCCTGGTCTTCTCTGTACGGTACATCACACTTGGTCAGTCTAACCTCCTTTCAAGATGTAGCTTAGGTTAAGCAGCCACACTGTTCGTCACCCCTGCTGGTTTGCTTTCTGCCCTATTGTGTTTTATCCATGGCTCGGAGCTTACGATCCACATATTGCCTTCATACTTGCTCCGCTTAAAATAGAGCCCGTAAGCTGTGCCGCTGCTCAGTGGCACAAACAGAGCCTGATGAATGCCAATAGCAGAATCAAACACAGCCAATTGTCTCGGTGACTGTGCATCGTCTAAAGGTGAAGACCCTATATTTAGCAATGTGAGGATGAGGATTCTAACTATTGGAAATCTTTTTTTTTTGCTCTCTACAGAAACTACATCATGCACCAACAATGGGTGTTTTTCCCACTTCATTTGTGTATTGGATTTCCATTTGCTCACCTGACAAAACACAGTATGCTTGTTATGCGCTGATCAATAAAGTCCCATATTGACAGAACCCCCTAAAATAAACTATTGGATTTAGGTCTGGCGCTGTTATGATAGCAAAACTAGCCAATGTTTACGCTCAAATGTCCATTCCTTTGTAGATCTATGTGTATGTTTTGGTGAACAATATTTTTTTATCTGATGCTGTATAGGATTATATTTTGGATTGTGTGTGGGACTCACAGCAGGGGGTTTAGTACACAACATATTTCTCTCTTATCTCTCTCTTATCTATCCTCTCTCTCTCTCTCTCTCTCTCTCTCTCTCTCTCTCTCTCTCTCTCTCTCTTCTCTCTCTCTCTCTCTCTCTCTCTCTTAAAATTCTGAATTTTTTGTAATTACAACAAGGACATGAAAGCCGTTAAATCACGGTAAACAAACCATATCTATAGTTAGAGCTAGCTGTGTGTTTCCTCTTCATTAGTATTATCAGCACCAGCCACAGTTATGAAGGCACATGTGATGTTTGGAGACAGTAGCTCATAAGAAAGTGTGCAGTGTGTATGCAGTGTGTGTCAACACAGCCATTACACTTCTAACAATGTAATGACTGTAGTGCACCCATATCTATGCATGTG
The DNA here is from genome assembly GCA_026122265.1 of Ammodytes dubius. Taxonomy (NCBI): domain Eukaryota; kingdom Metazoa; phylum Chordata; class Actinopteri; order Uranoscopiformes; family Ammodytidae; genus Ammodytes; species Ammodytes dubius. Next base: position 29,556,376 of record CM047508.1, on the reverse strand, counting down.
CACGGCAGAAGGCACGTCCAGTTAACACACACACAGTCCAGGAAAAGTTTCATCTCATTACTATGCTTTGTTTCAAGTTTAAATTATACAGCCACAACATTCTCCAATCAATTTGGAACTCTGCTTTCAGTCAATTAAAACTTCTGAGCTGAGGAGATCTCAACTCAGCACTGGGTACTTTTCAGTCTCTTCAAACTTCCAATGTTTTGGCCACAGATAAGCCCCAGTGTTTCTGGCCCCCAGCGTTTGTTGGAATCCTGCAATTTGGTATCGGCATAAAAACATTCTTCAAGATGTGCGTCATACATTATAGCGTGTTGCACCAAGTAAAAGAAAATACATTAAAAAAAAATGCCATTATTTTGGCACTGGAAAAAATACTATGTCCAATCCAATCAATCAAACTGCTAAAGGCTTATACTAGCGGAACCAAAAGTTGCTGTCTCACCTTTGGCTTTTGCTGTTTTATGTGTATTCTTGGACAAACTGCTTTGAAGTAAGAATATCACGAGAGCCCTTTTTGAATGGGCTGAAGAGGTCAGCTCAAAGAATGATCTTTAAGCATAACATCTTCAACTGTCATTTGCTACCCGCCAATCCGCTAAATTCATCTCACGTATACAGGCAGCTCAGGAAAAAATATGGAAAACAGACAAGTTCTTGACTTAACCTTACACTAATGCACTGGGGCCCTTAGTCCATCCATCAAGCCGTTTTGTTCTTTCATCCATTGCTTCCTATACACCTCGGACCAAAACAAGTGTGGAAAACACTTCCTGCGGGGGTCAATGTCGTCCGACACACGTAACCATTGCAGTCCCGTTTGGAGTGGTGAAATATCCTTCAGCAATGACGTGACCAAAAAGCTCAATTCGACCCCAGTCAAATAATTCACAGTTTTATGAGCGTCCTTGTCAACCACTGAAGTGATGATTAGGTGGAAGTGGAGGACAGGATTTGGTCGTGCCTGAATGGGTCTGTGTGAGGAAAACAAAGGCTTGGCAGGGACGGGCGAGTGGGGTGAAGTCCTGGCCATGTTCCTATCAATAAAACCATATAAATAAATAAAATAGACATGCAAATGTATATGGTTGGATGGATGGATGGATGATGGATGGATGGATACTGTGGAGAGAAACATCAGATCATAAGCTGTATTAGACTAGCAGAGTATTCTGTTCATATTCCTCTTCAAGAGACATGCAATATGCAAGAGACATAATACATTAGCGCATATGTCTCATCACAATACCCAATAATGCCTCATTTTACTCATATAACTGTGCTTTAATAAGCTCTTGTTCATTTTCTGTGATGTAGGTGCTCAATGACAATGCACTGTACAACTTTAAACACCCAAATATTCTATTGCAAACTATAGAGGCTTTTCCCTGTGCACCCGCCAGTGTAATTCAATAATGTTTTCTCTTAGAAGTACAGTTCATTCTCTTGGCTAAATGGTTTATTAAGATTAGCTCATGGAATGGATACAATATAATTAACCGTTGCATCTCTACCCAGAGCATCAAGTCTCACTGTGCTTTCAGTATAGCTAATTAGCATACTCATTTACTTATTGAGCCATTCTGTACTATACAAACAGTTGCGGCACTCATTAACATTTTAATGTGATTTGCCTGACAGGCATTCCTATGATTGCCAATATCGAATGCCGGAGGAAGAGTTGAATACATTCAGTGGTTGTATAATCAGTTTTTAATCTTATGTTTTCAATGCAAGGTGTTGTGTTTCTGTTCCAGTCATATATTCCCTCTTATAAAACCTCATTCACAATACATACTGTATCTCCCGACTCTGACCGACAAAAAAAGATGCTAGTAAACCATCAGGTGGCACAGTCTTGCAGTCTTCTGGGGAGACTTGCATTTGATTTGCATGCTTCTTTCTTTCTGTCTTTCTTTCCCTGAGATTATTTGCATGTATTAATGAATCAATCTGCATAATATAAAAAAACAAGAAAGAAATCTTATAATGAATTGTATTTATGACATTGCTGTCATCTGGTGACTCCTTCTGGGTTCTTCTCCCAGAAGGAGAGGTGTCACTCAGCGAGTTAAACACTGGAACAGGGTTACTGTGTTAGGATAATTTTGTTGTTTCGATGTTTTTCTGCCAAACATTTGAAAAGGTGCCCCTGTCTGAAGTTGATGAATCCTGAAATAGTCCATAGCTGTCAGATGTATTTGTTAGAACATGTAATAATGGAATACAATTACACTAATTCCTTGTGTTTTTTTTTTTAATTGCTGTATTTGTCACATACAATAAGTAGATACAGATGTGTTTGTGTGCTGTATTGTCTTTGTTAAGATAAAGATAAAGACTCAGCTGAAGCATGCAGGCCTTAAGGTCTCTGGAGAGGATCCAGTGCTTTGCTTTTGAAAAAAAAAATCCTTTTTTCAGCACTCTAAAGGCTGACAGATCAGGGTTGGATGTGGGAAGCACAAACAACCAAAAGTAGTTTATGCACTTTTACCGGATCCCTTGTTCCTTTTACAAACCTTGTGTTTTTAAATCTTTAATGAACCATATCTAAAAGCATTTTTCCTTTGTTGGTTTGTCGTCTATACCAGGTAGGCCAGCTTTATCGGAGTTAATTGATGTTTCAAGGGTTTACAGTGAATACAACATAAAAAAAAACACCAGACACTATTTCAGCTATTCTCTGTACGGTTGTCCTTTATGTGTCTGTACTTTCTTTAAGGCGCTAACGCATGATATAGTGGCTTGCTTTCCATCACAGGGTGCTGACAGAGCCTCCAGGGAAAGAATGTTCCGTGAATGTGAAAGTCGACAAGCCCCAGAGAAGACATTCTAAGCACTGCCTCTGTCAAACTTCAGGGGGTAAATGGGCTTCTTAGAGAATGTGGTGTTGGGTATCTCTACTGGTGTATGACTGAGGTTGTGTGTTTGTGTTTGTTCGACAAACTGCAAAGTGTATCGATATATAGACTGGTGAATCAGCAACATTGTGTCTCTGCTTCAGGCAAAAAGCCCTCCCACTGTGTATCCCCACCTCCCTCTTAAACAACTTCTCCTCCTCTTTCCTCTGACACTTTTCAGAGTCTTCCCCCGGCTTTAACCAGACTGTGCCCTGCAGTGCACTTGTTGGTATGAGGTGGAAGCTTGCCTCTGGGCATATAGTGCTAGAGGAGGAGAAGGTTGTTTATTAAAGAAGAAAGAACAGAAGCAGGAATAGCTTTCCTCTATGATTCTGTGAGGAGGATGTCTAAATCTGTTCTGACATGAGATGCTTCCTGAAACCAGGAAGACAAGATAAAAGAGATGGAGAATTGTTAAGAACTTGCACGTTAGGGTTACAGCTGCAAGATGCTGCAGAAAAAGGTTATAACCAAAAATAAAAATGATTTTTCTTAATTTGAGAAAAAAATATTAACTACCACCTGCTGGTTATATGCCTCAGGGGGGCACACAACTGCCAAATGTGAAAGTACAGTGGTGGTAGGCAATGGTTCCTTAGAAGCTACACTATGGTACAAGGTCACAGCGACTTTAACTTCTGACCTCAAACATCTAGTCAGTTATTCCTTTGGTCCAAGTGTATGTTTGTGCTCAATTTGCCCAAACTACATCAATTCATCCTTAATATAATGTGCTCACAAGAGTTGAGCTCACAGTGACCTTGACCTTTAACATATGACCTTCAAAATCAAGATTATTAGATGGGATGTGTACAGAACGGCCATGGACAGACAGACATACTGTAAACCCTGTTGTGTCAGTGCTTTAGTTATGTCAGCTACATGGATGCACTATATGGATGGTCATCTCATTCCATTGTGTTTAGGGGGTTATGACAGACACTGACCCTCAGGCTATCACTGTGGACTGTCTTCCACCTCAGCTGTTGTTTCCACTGTCCCTTAGGAATGCTCCAGGGCCACTGTGTATGTGCTCTACTGAGTACAAGCTCCCTACTGCATTGCTTGGCTGTATTTTTAAGGACTAAAACTGCAAATGTATTGTGTCGGATCTGTGAGCATGTCACATAGCCTGCAGGTTTCAGGTCAGCAGTCAGGTCAGAGTGATGTGTTTATTGTGCCTGCATGTCACTATGAATGATATATTCTGGAAACATTCAAGACTGCATCCCCCCCCCCACACACTAACACACACACTTATAAATAATTTTTCAAACATATGATCACTAAAGTGTAAGAAGCATTAACTGTTAATAGCATTAATTAAGCATTAGCTAATGAATGTTACCATAATGTATAGTGTTACCTGAAACCTCATAAACCTAGTTATTTCCCCCAACCCTTTTTGTTTTGGATTAATTTATGAGCATTGTAATCTTGCTGCCCAGCCATCATAGCCTTGATAAGAAGTGTTCCCTAAAATGTTGCTATGCCTGTCAGAGTCACCGTCATTCAGTCTGACTCCCCTCCTGGCCTCTACATGCAGGTGCACGAGAGTGCTTATATTTAGTATGGAGATACACCGTTATCAATATTTAAATGGCATTCAATCGACAAACTGACTAGTGTGAAAAACGCTTGACCAGGGGACAACTGAAAATGTATTTGATATATTAGTAATGTAATTGTGTTTATTTCTATGGTCTGGTAGAAGTAAGAGTGGAGTCTCTGTAAACATTGACGACACCAGATTAACCTGTGGCAGCAGGCTCACACAAATGGGGTCAGACATGGGTCGAATGTGCACATTCAGTCGAAGTGGGTCATACGCCCATCTCCCATATGAAAGGAGGTTTGAAAGAGGCCATTGCCTCAGCTGCAATTGGACTGACCCTGTCGACCTCGGGTGTGAAGAGAGGTGGAGAGTGTAGCTGTTGGCAAACAACAGGCGCTGATTGAAGTCAAGGAGGGAGCCTGTATTTTCTCTCACCTCCTCCTTCTCTCTTCTATTTCCCCCTGTTCTTCAATCTGTGCCTCTTTCACTTGGGCTGCCGGAGTTGGAAGTTGGACATTTCCAGCTCCAGTCTCCTGTTGGGTTATCACGATCATCTCCAGGAGTTTTATCAGTCTGATTTAAGTAGAAAAGAAAAACATATACCGTACTTTTCGGACTACTAGCCGCGACTTTTTCCCCGTTTTTCGACCCTGTTATTACACAGCACAGTATATGTTCTGTAGCTACTAGGGATGGGCGTTAGTAATCGAGTACTCGAGTACTCCTCGTTTCAAATGATCTCGATTGGTGGATGAGGAAAATCGTTTTTTTTTTTTTTTTTGTGTTTGTAGCCTTTAGGCCGGCCTGCGGGCCGCCCCTATTTTATAATGTTATATACGTGTACAAAACGGATAAAATAAAGTTTAACAAAATTAAATATTTTGAAGTTAAATAAACTAAGCGTTGGGTCAAACAGCAACCGCAAATAACTGCCACCTCCGTGCAGCGCAGCCAGTGTGTGTGGTCTCCACAGCACCGCGGAGCTGAATGCGGTGCTGGAAAACTTGGATAGTCACGTAAAGAAGCCAGGCTGACTTCGGACACATTCGAGCAAACGACAGTTAAGAAGCCTTTATTATGGAATAGCCTATAGGATTGAGATTCAAAAGCCGACCGGTGTAACGGTCCGTTAACGAGGTAGGCCTATTAGTCGCGGTAATTAGTCACGGACACGGAGTGAGCATACGCGGTTGGATATAGCCTACAACTAGCCTACTTCTACTGCTTTGGTGAGTTATTTAGCCTATCTATGTGTTTAAATTGTAGGACAATCATTTTATTGTATGCTGCCCTTCTTATTTTAAATGGTGTCTATTTTGATTGTTAGCCAACTGCCCATGCTTTTTTTCTCTCTCTTTCTTTTCTCTCCACCGCAGACCTACTCGATCGGTTTAAATTGTGGCCCGCTTATTTAATTACTTTCAGTTAGGAAAATGTGTTTTAAACTTGTGGAAAATAAATCCTTACAATCATATGGTAACTGTGACTGTTTGACAAGAAGCATTAAGCGCAGGTTATTGGCTTTATTGCGATGCACCGTTCTGCTGACAGATGCGCTGCGTTCTAAAAATTGAAAAAAGTTTAAGGAATGCAATCGATCACACGAGTAGTGAAAACACCCGTGCCCATCCCTAGTAGCTATTGCACTAAATGGTAACACTTGAATACGTTATGCAAATATGCAACTTGTTTGTTGAAATGTCAATAAATGGGAGCTTCCTCAAGCAGCCATCTCTTTCCCGACAATCCCCTCTGTGCACGAATTCTTACATATGGTAATTAAACATTATAACACCTGCGGCTTATAGTCCAGTGCGTCTTATAGTGCGGAAAGTACGGTATATAAAACATAGGCTACAACATCTTGTTTTGCCTAATGGGAAAAACGCCATAAGCGTAAACCCTTGATAGCAATAAGGCGGTGCGGAGAGGTGAATGGGTGGGAGGGGAAGAGAGGGCGAGTGGCGTAGAGTGTGATCGGAGCGGAATTTAAAAGCAAGTGAATGCACTGTGTAAATCACGGTTGTAAATAAGTAAAGCGTGCAGGAGGTGCTCTCTCTCGATTTGCTGTGTTTGCCCCAACTGCATTGAGAGTGAAGGCACAGGAGTTCGTCCCGCACTTAGTTAATGTAAGACTTTGGCACCAAGGACAACCTCATTTCCCTGGCTTTTCCTTGTATGCCTTGTGGAGGCAGAACAGGAAAAACCAACATAGGGCTTCCTAAGTCACCCAGCTGTCACATCATTGTGTGTGTGGTATATGGACATTTTACTTCCTTCAAATGGCTGACAACACAAGGGTCAACCACTGTCTCTGTGTATGCGTCTCATTGAAACACATTGTCAGTCAAAGTGTCCACATGTAATGGTAAGTAGTCCTGACTGACAGTGCTATTTTCATCTAGATTAGCTTAGTGCCTCAGGTCTCTCATAGTGATCTCCTGTAGTCTGGCAACCGCTGTGGGAACAAGGCTGGTTGAGTCAATATATAGACTCACATGATGTCTATCAACCAACAGGTGCAAAGTAGAGCCCATTACACACTTTGAATGACAGCCACCTTGTTTGCCCACTGAAGCACAGAAATATATTAGGAAATATAGAAAGCTAACACAGAGATAAATAATAACTAAAGAGGGATGGAAGGACATATGAAAAAACATAAATAAATACAACACAAACATTTATAAATTAATAAAGACATTTATAAAAGTTAACATATTTTTATTTAATTTTTTTCATTTAGAAATCTCGGCATGTATGTATTATAATAGAATAGAATAGAATAGAATAGAATAGAATAGAATAGAATAGAATAGAATAGAATAGAATAGAATAGAATAAAACATATTATAATATATATTATTTTTGGTTCATTTTTATGTATTTATTAAGTATTTTCTTTATTTAATTTTACAAGTTACAATTAATGCATGCCTGAATTTAATATTTTTGTGAATGTATTGGCATATATTAATAAATGTATTGACTGTAGGGCTGTCAAATTAACACGTTAATTTCGATGAATTAATCACAGAAAAATTAACACGATTAAAACAATTAACACAGATTAATCGCACTTCTATATTGCCCTTTGACCCGGTGCATAAGAGGTGAGGCGATAGCGGAGCTGCACCTGTAGCTTGCTGACACGGCCCGCACGGGATTAAAGAGTAAAGAAAGAAGCAGGGGAAAGGGATGTGTTATGGGCTGCACCGGGCACATACAGTAAGCATGAAGGTAGGAATATGTCTTATGTTATTCTCTGCGGTGTCTGTGCATTATTGTTTAGTGGGTGCCTAATTAACAAGTAGGTTCAAAACAGTATCTCTCAATCTTCCTCCGTGTCTCACTTTTGTTTGCTAGCTGCGATCGACACCTGCCCCCTCTCACTCTTCCTAGCATATGCCTGTCTTTTTTCCTCCTTTGTGTGTGTGTCAATATGTTTGGCTATGAGTAGGACGGTGAATGAATCGGCATGGGCTATGCCACCGCACCTGTGGCAGTGCAGCGTTGTCTGTTGTGGGAGATAGACCGTCGTCATTTAGCCTGCTTGTTTTTTTTTGAGAGGAGGAGACAGAAGTTACGAGAGACGGGGGGAGAGATAGAGAGAGCAAGAGAGAGAGAGAGAGAGAGAGAGAGAGAGAGAGAGAGAGAGACAAACGGTAGCCTTCAGTTGTTTATAAACAGGCATAAAAGTGTCATATAAGCGATTCATTTAGATTAATTAATCACAGAGCCTGTATTAATTGGATTCATTTTTTTAATCGCTTGACAGCCCTAATTGACTGATGTATTTATTTGATTTATTTTCAATTGTGGCAGTGTTGGTCCAACATTATGGGTGAGAAACAAACACAACAAATACAGAAACTCCCATACAACATACAACATACATTCAAGGGTCAGAGAATGGTTTGATATGAAATGGGCTTTACAGATACCGATTGCACCCTCGCCGAACAATTCTGGGAGATTTGAATGTGCCATGTGGACCAACATATTACAACGCTGGTCATGACAACACATTCAGGGTTCTGCAGCTTTTGTTGTCAAAAACATAAAAAATTATCGGCCAGTAAGCTTGTTTCACAGATGCATCTAATGATTATGATAGCTTTTCGTCATCTAATTACAACTTCATCCAAGATATTCCAGAAAAATGTATTAGAACCATTCCGTAGAATTCCCAAGACCAAACCTTACACCAAAACCAAAACCTTAGGCATTTGTTTTGCATTTCGTTATTTAATATAGCGCCCTTTTTTTAAAAGTGCATTTCCTCCAGGGATATAATGGATTCTGTAGTCTGTTTTAAGAGCTGTTGGGTCATTTGGCTGTCTGATACCACTGGAAAAAAACTATTTCCCTCTTTATCTTATACAGAGCTGTAGGTGTGTGCTTGTTGTCTTGGTAACTGTATTGTACAGTGACTTGCCCACCTATGAACATAGTCTGTCTTTCTCCCTGTCTTTAATGTAGGTTTCTTCTATCATTACTCCAATTATTGTGTCTATACCACTTAGGCTGCAATCTTTATAGGAGCAGGAAGGAGATGTACTGGAACTAAGGCCGACCTGTCAAGAAGTACTACAACACCAATGTAACTGTCATATGTCATTCAGGTCCACTCACAGCCCTCCTATGACACAAGAGAAATACATATGTAGCTTATCCCACAAAGAGGGAACAATCTTACGTTGTATGTTGTCAGCCAAGCTCTTTGACGCCCACTGTGTCTCTTTCTCTTGTCTTCTTGTCTCACCATCCTCCCTTCACAATCCATTTTTGACATTTTTATTTTGCAGCTCTGATGGGAGTGACACAATCAGGCTGCCAAGTTGGCTGGACATGGACAGCATGGGGGTGCTTTGATCTGGACTTTCTTTCATGGGCCTGCTCACACACACATGGTCATAAACACACACACACACACACACACACACACACACACACACACACACCACACACACACACCCCACACACACACACACACACACACACACACACTCACACACACCACACACACACACACACAACACACAGTGACACACTACACAATTGGTTCACATGGCCAGCTCAGATGAAATAGTTTTGGGTTAGAAATTCCAGTGTCATGGCTGTTGCCAGCCACACAGATAAAAGGGGTGCAGAGATCTAGGATGTATGCCACAAAAAAAGTGTATTTTTTGTTTTTGTTTTGCTCATGCTACTTAGCCACTTGGTTATGCGGAAGTGGCACTAAAATGGACCTCTGTCTGCTAGTTCGCTGGCTCCACTGAAGCACACCATCCTTTATGCTTTCACAGCAATACTTTACCCACTATTATGGTTATAAAGCCTGCTTATTACATGGTCAGATGATTTATTTTATGCATAACCTTGTGAAGCAGCAATTGGTTGTTGAAGAGGGACCTTTGGGTTGTGCCAGATCCCGGTCGAGTGCAAAAATGAATGTGTGTTTAAATATACAGAACAGACAATCCCAGCAGGAATGCTCTTGGTCATCTTGCATGTTTAAATAAAGCTTTCAATGTTTGTAAAATAAGCTATTTAAGAAATTATAGGCCATTTGTGAGGATGTGAGTTGGATGAATCTGTTGCATAACTGATATGCAAATCTAGATAATCCCTAAGAGTCAACGCGGTTAATATGGTCCTTGTTTGCCTTTTATGTAACCTGCTTGTTGCCTGTTGTTTATGTAAGCATGGCAGCTGTCTATGAGTGAATCCAGCCTTTGTGCAGATGGTGCATTCAATTGTTTTCCAGGTGCTTTATATTCCAGCTGCTTGTGGCTGTGACTATACACAACCTCAAATTCCCATGGATTGCGTGGCCTGATTGTGAGCACCGCGAGCCTGCTTTTGTTTTAAAAGAATGGTCGACCCTTATTAACTCTTGAATGAGTTTGCATTGATGGCATATTGGTTAATAGAGAAAAAATAAGTTTTTGTCATTGGTCCATTCATTGTATGCTCAAGTGTACCACAGACATGTCCTCATGAAACTGATCAACTGTTATAGACACCAATACATACTGTAGGTAGGCATGTACACTAGTTTGATTAAATCCCAGAGAATAACCATTATAAATCAGGTCCTGATAAACATCAATATGGTTTTACAAAAAAATGTGGGTGGCGATTAACGTGTGATTCCTATAGCCAAATAACGTTACCCATATAGCCAGCCATGAGTGAGAGCCATTCCAAAAGACAAATGTCCTGCGTTGGAGACATTGATGAATGGCCGACGGCATCATTCAGCCAGGGCCCCCTTTTGCTCTGCACCATCTCCCCAAAGCTCTGCTGGGGTCGTTTAGTATTTATTTGCCTGACCTGGCTCCTTTATGGGCCTGCTCTGCTTAATGGGCCACAGGAGAGCCGCCGCAAACACTTTGACTCACCTCATAAGATGATGCATGTTGTGGATTTTTGCACAGCCGCAACAAAAACTTCAGAGTATTACACAAACCAAAAATGTTTGTCATTCACCACACATGGCCGTAAAGTTGCATCTCTGTCTTAAGAACAAAAACAGAACGTCCTTTCATTAAAGCATGGTGTATTGCATTGGTGTTGTTTTGGACTGTATTCATTTGAAGTTAGGGAAAACCTTGTACATGTATTATACATTAAATCAATCTCCATTAATGACATAGTGATAGTCTACAATTAAAAATCGTTGTAGTGTTTTTCCACTCTAATTTTCCAAATCCGTTTATGAAATAGGCCTACCTCCCAGCAATACAACCATCACACAGTTAAATCATTTGTGGAGGGCTAGTTGTGAAGAAGAATGGGCATGAAACCAATTGTGTTTAGAAGTTGCATTATCTACCACTGTGGGGCAAAAACATACATAATACATCTGAGATCAACTGCCTATTATTACCTCCCATGTAGTGACCCAATAGTTTCCACTAACCAGTCACCAATGCCTCGTTTCCACCAAGTAGAGCGGGTCCGGTCGGAGCGGCTCAGAGCGGGACGGCTCACTTTTAAGAATCTCGTGCTGTTTCCACCGCCAACCCTACCCTTACTGGTAGGGCGGGTTTAGGCTGGACTGCGATAGCCGCCACCAGAATATGGGTCAAACTATCGGGCTGTGGCACAACTGTGGTCAAGCCAGCGGTCTCTCGTTTTTGCTTGGTCAAACCAGCCGCTTCTTTATTTATTCCCCCCGTGTTGTTGTGAGCACAGAGACGGCTTGGTGCAACTGATAGAGACAGTGAGCGAACAGTGCTGGCTGCGGCAGCTACGTGACATCGTAGCAGTGGGACACAGTGTAGCCAACTGTTTAATTTATTGACGAGGAAAAACACCACACAATACACAGTGCTGTGCTACATTCGCCAAAACACAACCCTTCACTTTGCCGATACAACAGCGAAATTATATTGCAATAAAAGACGGATGTGTACTCCCTTTCGCCTTTTGCGGTGGACCCAACGGAGATACGAATTGGGTCGGTCAGAGCGTCGGTGCTAACCCTACCCTACCAACTTGGCAAATGAAAAGCCAAACTACCCGGACGGAACCGCTCCGATCCGACCCGCTCTACTCGTGGAAACGAGGCATTTGGATCTCTCAACAATACATCATATGCCCAAATTAAAAAAGGTTTGGTGGGATTCTGCAGTAGGTTTCGCACAATGCAAGAATGCATTCTCACATTAGATGGTGTTAATTGATGTATAGTAAGTGGCGTTAGAAGTACCTACAGTGGTTTACATGACTAATTGTATGTGAACGTAGTCGCGTGTAGTGAAACCATCAGACACTTATCACTTGACTCTGCAGTTCCTGTTAGCTCTACAGAGCATTCCAGCATATTTCAGCTTTTTACCTTTTTGGTATTTAGACTTGCATCTTTAATATTTTGAAGCGCATTGCATATCTCTTATCAGCAGTCAGCTGTTTTCAGAAAAAAAGGGCTCTCATCAACACCCTTGTGCATTACCTGCCCAGCACCACACACAGACAAGGAAAAACAGTGGAATATTGGATTATAAACTTGACTCTGAGTGCATGCTAATGTTACTCTGTATCATCTGGATGTGAATAATAGGCGGGTTGTTTATCATTTTGACTTTACGAGGTGATTATATGTCAGCGTTGTGTTTATAGCTTGTTTACCAAGTGGCCCCAAAAAAAATCAGTCAATGGAGATTTAATGAAAAATAATATTTTTATGCAACCACATTATTTCCCCACTGTGGCTTCACACAGAGTTTCCCTGTCTTTTGTACTGCAATCTATAAAGACATGCAGACACCAACGTCAATCATTTTCTTTTGTTGAATTTTTTTTAATGCCGCTTATTTCAGTAATTTTATTTTTAACTACTTAAAACATCCTTCTGCAACATAGTGGGTTGTGGTTAGAATAACTAGGTGCTAGACTGTTGACTTACCCCCACAGATGCCCTGTCCTCCTTTGGCTCTTAGAGAAAGTGTTCCCTTTAGGGTCTGCAGTCACCATGATGTATTTATCTCTTGCTCTCTACTCATGATTGATACTTCCCATTAGCATAGGCGGGATTGGGGGGCGGAGGAATATTTTTTTTAAATATCCATTGCTAGCGGCTTGCATGGCCATCACCTGAATAAATTCACCCTGCCCTTTTCTGACTCTCTGCTTTCCCCCATGTCTTTGTTTTCTATCCGTTTATCTTACATCACACCTCCCCCGACCATCCTCTTTGCTGCTATCGCTCTATCAATCTTGTTGCAGCCATCACACACTCCCCACTCCTCTACACTTCTCCTCCTCCTCCATCCATCTCTCTCTCTCTCTCCTCTCTCTCTCTCTCTCTCTCCATTTTGCCTAAACGGTGCCTGTTCAGCGCCTTGATAATCCCCTAAATTATTTTCTAAATGGCTAACTGGCCCGACAGTGTCCCCTGAAAGACTTTAGAATTATCGAACGAAATGTGGTAAACGCCGCCGCGGGAGGGAAATTACCGCCACGTCGTATCACTCTCACCCTTCATCTCTTCCCCATGTGTGTGGGGGCCCAGACTATTGTCTTTATGGAAAGATTGAAGCTGAAGACTGATATTCCCTCTGTCATGGCGTCTTGCCGGTGGGGCTGGCTGAGTGTATACTCAAACGCAATACAGAGCTGTCACTTTTGATCAACATTATAGAGACGGTTCAGGGCATTTTCTTTTCTTCTTATCTTGCTCTTGCTCCTTCTTCCAGTGGCACTTTATAGAAAAGTAATTTCTATTCATTTGGTGTTTTGCCAGGCTTTAAAGAGCCGAGAGTTAGACCTTAAAACAGGAGCACTGAAAAACAAACAGAACAGGAACATTCATTTTGAAGAACCCTGGTAGACGGATTACTAAATACAAATTAATTCTCGCCAGCTTCAAGGTGCAGCAATACAGTCATTGTATGATGAAATACACTTCATGCACCGTATAAGCCTTTCTTTTTATGACACATCCGGCTCTCACAAAAGCATTTACATTTATTGTATACCTGTATTTACTATTCAAGGTTTTTTTCTAATAGTGGGTTTTCATGAAAAGGACACTCAGACTTAGAAGCGTGTCACTCGGGGTTTTAATCATTATGCCTTTGGCGTTTTGCAGGCTGGTGTCGAGGGTGGAATTGTATGACTGAAGCCAAGAGTCACTGCCATGACAAACCACACGTGTGCTTTTAACAGTCACAATTTAGCTCCCTTCATAATCTGGAAAAAATGGGCAAACGTGCACTGTGTATCTATTGTGTTTTTTTAGAGAGTGCAGGATAGAATTAAATAAAAGTTAGAAAAAGTGCAGGGGGAAAACTTTTAATTTGTCTTCCGTTTCACAGAATCTTCTCACCAATTTGCCACTTCCCAAGTCAGAACGGATGGTTGCAAATGAAACACCTTGCCCCAAAGCAACATTGCCTGATAAATGGAGAATGAGAAGATTGGAGCCTGCCTATACTCAGCCCTGCTTTCAGTAAATGAGGCTTCTGGTCTAACCCACATACAGCAGGCAACGTGTAACAGTCTTAGCAACTCATTGATGAGAATGGGAAACAATCTGAAAGACTTTTGGATTGATTAAAGGAATACTTCACCCATACTGAACCAGCGTTCTATCATTATACCATCTCTTTTATAATATAATGATAAGGTCTTTCTTCCCTCTTCGCCTTGGCCCAGCTGTCCTGTTCATCTTAGACAGTGAGACCATAAAACACTCTGTCTGCCATTTCTCAGGCTAGGATTAACCAATTTCTAAAATATTTGCACGTTTATACAACATAGGATTTCAGAGTTCAATACACCTTCATATTGCCATCGGTGAAGTAGGTCTTTAAGTAACAAGGTGCATCATCTACCACCCCGGCTCAGAGGTATTCATCCGGTATTGTCAGGGGTGCCTTGCTTTTGGAAATTGAAGTCATTAGCAATTTACTGGAAACAACATACGATACATTATGTGCACACTCAAATGCTAATATATAAACTCAGCGGTGCCTTTGTATAAATAAAACAAGCCACTTTCAACATTATTGACATATTAAAGGTCACCTCTCGTGCTAATTGCACTTTTTCTACATTAATATGGGTCCCCGGTCTGACTATAGACTGTGCAAGGAATATAACATTATTTTTTCCTCTGCCTTCCTGAAAACCTTTCTTCAAACACCCCCCGTTGTATGATGGCATAAGGGGATAAGCCACACCCCCCAATATACCAACTTTACTTAGCACTACATCTTCCTATGTTAAACACACCCCCAGACACCCCTGGCAACTAACTGGCAGTTAGAATAAAACTGTCAGTTAGATTCAGGACCAATCAGAGCAGACTGGGATTTTCAAAGCAAGGGTCAAAGAGACAGACGTTAAAACAGAGAGACGCTACAAAGAGGATATTCAACCGTGGCACTGTGATAAATATAAAGCATAGCAATAGACAATGTATTAGAGGTGTCATCAGCTCAAATAAACAAGGAGGTACTTAAGGCGCTGACACTAACAACCTTTATCATGCAGGCAGCAGGTTGTTTTTCATTTCTTGCTTACTTTCTTCACAAAAATCTGGAGTAATTGCTTCACCTCAAATCTTTTTCACAGAAGACACTCGCACTGTGCAATTTGAAATGAACACACATGGTCACAATGGATCTCTGTTTTTCAGCAGGGCCACATTTATTTCACAAACAAAGCTTACCTGGTCTTCATGACTCAGTATTTTGACAAATGCAAACATTTAACAGTATATTATCTTTTCACATTTTACTTTCATTGGCTGTATTTCCTTCTCAGACACTGCAGCACACTGACAAACGCTGTTTCATATGACTAGAATGACACTAGTTCTAACATTAGATTGTAATTTCCATGCAAAGTATGTGTTCCATCTCATCCTGGAAGGATCTCTCTTGAGGGTAGATAACTTTTTTGTTTAATAATTCCCTCCCCCTTGATAGGGACACTTTGATTGCAGGGTAAGTGATGCGAGATCTGGAGAGAGTAATGGTTGGTTGCTGATTAGTGGTGTATTTTGTCTTGATTAATAACTGGCTCTGTCCCTGAGTGCAGAATCAGAGTCTAACAAGAGTGGGAAAAAAAGCTAAGGAATAGATAGAAATCAGCACCAACAAAGTTTCTGAGTGCCTGAGACCCATATGACATTGTTTGGCTGTCTGTCTTGCAGTGGATGATGCCAGGTCCTATATGAGAAATATGGATCATATTGTATTGGGTAATAATCATACCCACCTGGGACAACCACCGACTCCTCTCCTTTAAAATGTATATAATACACTGTATGTACTGGATCCTGTTGGTAATTCCAATCGGGCCACATCGTGTAGTCTATATTCATAAGAATGTGTGGGGAGGAAAAAGCACATCTTTGACAACAAATTCATTCTAAGTAGTGTTCCTTTTTTCTGCAAGACAGTGCAGTTAATTCCCCTTCAGCTGCACCCTGAACACATCCATATGAGATGAGCTGTGGAAATGTCCCCATTTGAGCTGTATTCAGAAATCTCTTTGTTCCTCTCCATTGGGTTCCAGCCCAACCAAGCATTACTTTGAATAGAAAAATCTGACGGTGATGTAAAGTACTACAGTGTGTGAGTGCGTGTGTGTGTGTGTGTGTGTGCGTGTGTGTGTGTGTGCGCGTGCGTGGGCTGTGTGTGTGTGTGTGTGTGCGCACATGTGTGTTTGACTCAGTGTGAGCGTGTGTGAATACTTGTGGTCTATGTCTGCCCAGTTATTTCATTAAAAGAAAACCCAGAACATCAAAACAAACAGCGCCCTACATACAGGCTAGGTTAAAAACAGCAACGAGAAAATATATTTTTGGAAGATGAAATAAAAAAGAGAAATGGCTTATTTTAAGACAATTTGTATTTTCTGTTTTTTGCAGTTTTTTGAGATACAGTTAAACTTCTAATGTGATGTATTTGTATTAAGTTGGGACATTTTTGCCCACACAAACAAACAATGTATTTGTGTTTCACTTTGCATGTGTATCCCAGGTTAAATGCATGTTGACCATACGATCTAACTGTAATTATCTCCATGGTAGAAATGAGGTGATTCAGGCCCTGTTCTCACGGCAACACGAAATGGTGCAAACGCAGAAAATTCCCGCGGTTGTACTATATCATGTACATGAAAACAGCAAACGCAGGCATGAAACCGCAAGTTTTTGAGATCACCTCCCAGGGAGGCTTTTTTGGAAAACACAACGGTTTTGGTTTCTTGTAAACACCGAAACCATTTCCCCTCGTAACGCTGATGCCACGGTTCCACCCTCACAGATGCGCATTGCGTTTGGAGATAAATGGGCATGTGCCGTCTTTGTAGGTACATGTGCGCCAGTTGGAAAACAACAACAACAATGGCGGATCACCGAGCTGTATTCGCTGTGCTGTTGCTGGATACTGCGCCAAAAAGGACGCCAAAATGGCCACGTACTTAGACTGGCACGATTGCCATGTTTGTTGTTGTTTTTCACAGAGCTGAGAAAAAGAATCGTTCTTGCGCAGGCGCGCCTTTTTATTCAATTCTTACAGCCGACACCGGATGCACCGGAAATGCTATTTACTACTACCTTGTACCGCCAACTGCTGGCCTGGCATGCTTACTACATTGATTGTGTCCCGTTTCCTCTGAAAACAGTGTGTGTTCGGGTGAAGATGTCAGATAAATTGTGTCTGAACGGGGTTTTAAAAAAAAAAAAAAAAGGGAAAACTGTCACGTTTTCACCGTGAGAACAGGGCCTCACACACTGTGCACTCCTATCAAGGTGTATAGCCATTTGTTTTCCTCTTTTCTCCATTCTACGTATGCTGTAGCCATTATGGATTCATTATGTGCTATACCCTGATTTGGCTGGGCCTAGGCAAGGTTCACTAATCTAATGATACGGAGACACGCTCCTGACTGCTGTGCCAATACAGGTCGTGTACTTACATAGATCAAGATAAGGAGGCACTGGTTGTGTGCGCTGGTGTGTATATGTACATCCTTGTATCTGTGTATGTGTGTGTGTGTGTGTGTGTCTTTTTGAGTGTATTTGGATGTGTGCGTCTTTTATCGATGTGCCCTGCTCTTTGTGCAGGGCAGGAGGTGTGAAAAGCTACTGTGAAATCATTAAGCTGCAGTCATTAGGAGCTTTACAACCGCTGGACTGCTAATTCTTTCAATTGTGGAGCTAAAAGCATTTAAAATAAATCTCTTCATGCTAACTCGCCATGTAAAGTAGTCATAGACTGCCTTATGTGTTGGAATTTCCAACACAAGTAGTATCATGATAAATTGAATTATTTTAGTCATAAATCCTTCTTGAAATAAAGAGCAAGATCCACCTCATGGTTTTGGACCTGTAGAAGGGTCATGCTTGTTGAAACACAGTGTCGCTCAAACAGAGCGAAAGCAGTTCGAGTTAGCATCAATTAAATACTTCACCTCAAAGACCACTGAATCAGTTGAACCCTGTGCACAGTGCGCCCACATCCGCATTCAATTACAGCTCCTTGGCGACATAACAACAAAAAAAAACACTCTCATTGTGATGATCAGGGCCAAAAGCCAGTGTCATTGAAAGGGCCAGGATAAGACCTGAATAGAGATTAGAGGTGGCCAAGGTTAATTTGAAGAGCCAAGTTCTGCTCATGCTAGGCAGCAGGATAATTGAGCTCCTGTGGGCTGGTGATAAAGCACCTTTTAATCTCTCCCAATCCTTTTTTTTTAGTGCAACCCTGAAATTCATCCACATTGTGAAGAGAGGAGCCCGTCCGTGCAGCATAAATGAAAATGAAATAGAATAGGGTATCACCTTTAACTACAAAACAAACCCCCTCACTGTCCCCATTATCTCAATATCAAAGTTTTAACATATCTAAGGGCAAAAAGAGGATATATGGCCTGCACAGTATGCATGATGTCCTATTTAATATTTTACGATGTAATCTGGGAATCCTTGCACAGGACTTGCAACAACCACTTGGTGCACCCGTCTTAATTGGGAATACATTGATGCCTCCTGGCATTCACATTGAACTTTGATATTAAAGATTAATGACAAACTAATGATTCTAGCAGATTAATCAAGTAGTAGGAGATTACATGTGGAATTAGATTAGATTAGATTTGATGGCGTAATTACCCCCCCCCTCCCCTCCCCCCCAGTGTAGTGTAGAGCATCAAACCGCTGGTACCCACCTTTTTTTACCCCGTCAAAAATAAGGACAGAGATGAAGCCCAGATGTAGGTCACACTATGTTTCAATTAATGCTTAGCACATGCTTTGATACGCTTGTATATGGGTGATGGTTTATCAAACATAACAATATAGTCCGTGCACAGATACAATATTGCAAAAATGACCATGCTTTATATGCTTTCTGCTGAAACATTTGGACTGTAAAAACATAAAGGTCTCTACCCAAGAAGCCGCCATGCTTAAACCATAATTCAGCTGCTGAATAATATTTATATTTTCCAGTAAGACTATAGACGAATTCCACCTAATACATCATGTTCACATAGCACTTTTTACCTTAAATTTAAAAATTCTGATGCCATCATTTTACCATGGACGTCGATTTGGCTAAACAAGTGGGGGGGACAAACAGGCATTCTGGAGTGCATTTTCAAAAGTGGGGGGGACAATGAGGAAACATCTTTTTTTCTCTTTAGTGCAGGTAATGAACGGTTCTGAAAGACGGCATACCCGTTTTATTGAGTATAGGCTAATTAACTCACCAAAGCAGGCTGCCTTTAAAAAAAATCATGAATTTGAAGGACGTAGGTTTTGATTAAACATTGGGTTGTGACAATTTCTAAGTGGGGGTCTGGGGGTTCTCCCCCATAATTTTTGGAGCATTACATGCTTAATTTCCTGCATTCTGGTGAATTTTTAATCACCAATTTGTTCCTTTTCTGCATACATTTGTATTCTTGAGCCCCGGCGCTGTGATCGGTGAATGATAACCGGGTAGTGCACGTCACGTTGTCGAGGGGAAAGCTTCCGCGATATCCGTTAGTTTCAGTTTACAGCCGACAAAGTTACTATCACAACGACCGCATAGACAGCGCATGGACAGCGTTTTAATGAAGCCTCTCATTCTTATTATCATAAGGGCTTTGAAGCAAATTATGAAATCTTAACATTACGGCGGCCCTGCTGGTGCGTAAAAGGACAGCGCAGTTGGCAATCTCTCCTCAGCAGTGCAAGCCACAGCAAAAGTCCATCGCACAGCCGATTCCTGCCTCTGATACGTTGACTCGCAACATAATGACTCAAGGCTTTGCATTGGCTTTGGCGATTTCCCGTGCCTCTTTGTTTTCTCTCCACACAAAGCGGCTCTCCCATTGCACACACACTTGCCCCGGCCGCTTCTGAGAGCACAGCCAGTGTTGGTTCCACCCGAAAAAAATAAAATAAACACAACTTGGACACAGGCCCTGAAGCTGAATGACTGCTCTGGTAACGGGCATTACTGGACGCCGAATACTAGCCCCCGAATATAAGACGACCCGACTTTTTTACGACCTTATGAAGTGTTAATATGTTCGCCTTTACTTGATACTTGATGCGCTCACCGGCCGGCGGGGACACAATTCTTATCAGCGGTAACTTGGCACGATACCGGCACACACCTTGGAGGAGCAGGTGCGCAGGTGAACGTTGCATCCTGTCAGCGTGTCTCTCTCTCTCTCTTTCTCTTTCTCTCTCCACACTGTGGTAGGGCGCTTAGCAGACTGGATTTTTAATGATAACCTAATGCTCATTAGTGTGCGCCCCTCAGCACTCTCACCTACCGAAGTGCGCATGGGAAGGCGGGGCACAACCGTAATCTCGTCCTGGGCACGGTGAAGAAATGCGACGGGCATATAAATAATCTATAGCCTATATAATATATAGCCTATAAACTATATTATAGTGTATATATTTATGCTCTGTCAAGTTGATGTGTGGTAGCAGGAGATGGGAAATAGGACATAGGCTATGAGATTGTTTACAGAGCAATCGCGGGAGCACAGGGCAAAGTGTAGGGGGGCGGAGAGGCTGGTGCGGGCGGTGGTGAGGGGGGGGTGCGGCCGCACCCCCCGCACCACTACTTCCAACGTCCCTAAGCAGCAAATAATCTCCATCCACCATCCGACCCTTTTCTGAATCCGACCGTTTGGCACAGACCGAAAACAAGGATAGGCGGCGGCCAATCACGGTCGCGCGCGCGCACAGAGAGAGAGAGAGCGAGAGAGAGAGAGAGAGAGAAGAGAGAGAGAGAGAGAGAGAGAGAGAGAGAGAGAGAGAGAGAGAGAGAGAGAGAGAGACCTTGACGCTGTGTTTTAATACGGCTGGACGCACTCCATGTCCGGCTTAAAAAGTGGGGGGGACAAAATGAGTCTTGACGAAAAGTGGGGGGTACATGTACCCCCCATACCCCCCGTAATCGACGTCTATGCATTTTACCTACAAAGTACAAAACGTAGTTCAGTGTACAGTGCATAACGCGTAGTGTGTGTGGTCTGAGTGTGAGTGTGCCAGAGACAAGTAAAGAGAGAGACAAGGTGGCAGTGAGGCTGTCAATGTAGGAGAGACTGTACAGTAGTAGAATGCTAAAATGTGTCAAGTAAATGCAACACCTCCTCAAGACCCTAGCTTGTCATAGTCTTCATGTTTTGCTTGCCAACACTGCTGAGTATACATGTAGTGAAGGGGACAGCAAGTCAGTAACAGTCCCCATGTGCTTTCCAACATAGTCTGGCATCTGTAGCAGGGACATTTAACTATCCACACATTGTGAACACACAATGCTTTGTCTGTGTTTTGACCTCCAGCCTACAAGGAACATGAGAGTTTTAGATCACTGAAAACCGTGCTTCTGGAAAATGTCTTCCAGGGTGGGTATATTTGAGCGTGCACCATGAACCCAAGATAGCCGGTTGACGTGGTTTATGTGTGTGCAGTGCTGTCATGTTCCATTTCATGTTTACAAGGCAACCTATAGCTTTTCCTCATCATAACACTGCCTTGCGCTCAATCTTTTTTCACCATCAATCCATTTAGAATCACCACTCACTCAGGAAGACGCTCAATACACATGCTCACAATATCGATGTTTGACGTGACACATCGAGCTCCCACCTGGCCCCTGAACATATGGAGGCCCATATGTCAGTGATTGCAATATTTGTTGAAATGCTTACTGGAAAGACTTTACGTTTTTCTGCAACGTCAATAGGGTTTTCAATGCAATTTTTTTGTCAGATGCAACTTACTGTATATATGTATATTCAATATTTTTATTGCATTTTCACAGTGCTTTTGTTCTAGTAAATTGAGAGACCGACATATTGGGTGTTGATTGGACCAACCTGTTAGCTTAAAGTCAAGCCAGCCAACATGCCACACTTGCAACACATCTTTCCACTGTGCATTTTTAACAAATCCCATAGAGCAGATGCAGATCAATTAAGCGTAAATAGGAGCCATTAGAAGCAAGATAAATGTAAGCCTCTTAATTCCTACCTGGGAAATTGTTTTTTTCAGAAGGCGTCTTTAATATACGGCTGAATATCACATGTAACACAATGCAAACCCTATAATGGAATCCGATGACATGCACCGCGCGGACTAAACGGATTACTCCCATCGCGTCTCGCCCACTATTATCCATCACTGGCATTATACCGCACAACAAGCCGCCAGACTCCGAGATGGCTCCAGCTTTGAACTACCCACAGAGACTTCAATATCGGCAATATATTACGTGCCTGTTAAGACGCGGAGGGCAGCTTTTTCTTGGCCCCCTCATTTTTCTCAGCTCCCCCTCTTGTAGCATCCTCTCACTCTGTTCGCACACTCGTTCCGATCAGATACACGCCCGTCACACCCCCAGCCTCTTGCTCTCTGTTTTTCTCTGTCCTCTCTCTCTCTGTCTCCGGCTCCGATACTCCTTCTGAGTGTTTCTCTGTGGCCGTGTGATTAGTCAGAAGGAGAGCAGGTCTGCAGCTCCCTGATAGCATCCGTCTCCCCCTCATGTTCCCTGCCTGGAAACCAAATAACTTTGGAGTTAGGAGAGCTAGAGCTGTGTGCCTCTGGCTCTATGTAATGTATTGGTGCATGCCCTGTGTTTTCAGTTTGTCCTGACTAAATAGGACCACTTGATATGGAGCAGGGATGAAGCTTGAGTTGTGTTAACATGAAGGGGGGGGGGGGGGGGGCATGCTGTGCGTAGTGGAGATCTCTGACACACTGCCATGTGTCTGGACACCAAAAAGACACATGTCAAAGATAAAATAAAATATGTCATGTTTAACAACCCTTAAAGTCATATTTTATAATAACAATTCAATAAGTGTTATTAATTACAGACATGGGGAATAATAAGAAGAAGATAAATATTTTAGCCTATTAGTCCAAGGACTTATTTTGGTTTAGGTTTTAGAGTATATATTTTACAAGCTGTTTTAGGGGAACATTTTAACTGTAGGCATGAAGTGATGGTGGCTTTAATGATAAAGTCCAACATTGTGTTAAAAAGACCATACATGGAACACTTAATTTTTTATGAAACATTCTCAGTTTTCCTCTGATGATCATGTAACTGCAAATGAGACAATCAGCGACCACTCCTCAGGTATGATTCCCCGCGATTAACAGCAGGCAGCCCGGAAAAGCCTGTGTTTCCCGAAGGGTCATATTGCCATTGTTTATCTGGCAGACACATACAAATACATTGTCTTATGGTCGCTTGTATCATGCGATGTCTCTTTCAATCACTTCCTTATCAAATGCATGCTCTGCAGGCACATGCTTGGGCGCTGGTGTCGTGAAAACACTACCGCCCATCATAGCTACATTGAACACCATTACTTTCGGAGTTTGATGAGAAGACCAAGACCACCCCTATATTTCTCCACAGAATATGAAAGCGTTACACTTAAAATGTTGAACTACTCATAAGGTTATGGAATCACACCAATCACTAAATGTTTTCAGAAAGTTATCAACACAAATGGGTGAGTGTTTTTTTATATACATGGGTAAGTATGCTCAGTACATCAGTGAAGTCGCCACATTTCCACTTTGCCGGGTGCTGCCTTCCTCGTAGAAAGAGGAAAAATAAAAAGATTCACACCGACTGAAATCAAATGCTACCACTCGAAAGCACCACCATTGGTATTAGCAACAAGCACTCTCTCACCTCACTCTTTCTGGCTTGTTTTTTGACTCTCTGTCTGTATTTATCTTGGGGGACCTGTGAAGGGCGTACACACACAGGTGTGGGTCTTTACTGCGGTGACTGATGTGACGGGCCGGAGAGCTGGCACTGTGACCTGCCAACCTGTAAGCCGCCCGGAGGCATCGCTCATGGCAGTGAATTAGAAAAAAAAGTCTGATTGCTATTTTGGTGGAAATAAGATGCAGCTGAGCGAGGGGCCGAATGTCTGCCTGAATTACACATTCAAGCCATCAGAAAAGTCGGGGCCACAAAAGACGCCTCGCAGCATAACAAACTGTGGCCAGCAGCAATTTGTCAAGTGAATTTCAAGCCAGACTGGCTCGAGAAACGCTCTGAGATCCCACAACAATAACTATGAATATGTTTTCATCCGCCTCATGACAGATGGATATTTGATAGACTTATTATTTCAAATGTAATAGTCAGAAGCCTGTCTTGACCCTGGAAAATGTGATTTCTAAAGAATACGAAAATACTCCTTTGAAAAGGTAGGAGCGGCCTGTTCCTCTCCATTATTCTTCTTCTTATGCATGCAAAATAAAATGGAGACCTTTTCTAGATGATGGGAGAAGGTGCCACTCGGCAAGTCGCCTGGTTAGTGTTGACACAAAAAGATCTCCCCTCAAGGATATGTTAATCACAGCCCATGCCTTGAAACCATATCTCGTCAAAGCCATTCAGTGTTAGAGATATAGAAATGTCAGGTTGTGCAAAACATGGTGAAGGACGTGGAAGAAAAAGGAGTACCTTAAGTGTTTTTCATGTGAGTCAGTTGTGTGTGTGTGTGTGTGTGTGTGTGTGGTGGTGTGTGGTGTGTGGTTGTGTGTGTGTTGTTGTGTGTTGTGTGTGTTGTGTGTGTGTGTGTGTGTGTGTGTGTGTGTGTGTGTTGTGGTGTGTGTGTGTGTGTGAGGGGGTGATCTGGAGTTCAAGTGTTCCTCTTCCTTCCTTTTCTCTCCCTCTGCACTTTGTCTTTGCTGCCTGGAGGACAGAGCTGTGTGCACTTCTTCATTTGTGCTTTCTTGCTTTTCTTTTCAGGCTTGTTCTCTTCTCTTTCATCTTCTCCTCCCTTTTCCTACACCTTGTCTCTTGCAACTCAGAGCGCACACACACACACACCACCAGCACGCACGCACGCACGCACGCACACAGACACACACACACACGCACACGCACACGCACACATACACTTCATTAGTTTTGCCGAACTGTGGGGTCCACTCTTTTCAGCGGTTCTACTTCTCTATAGTATATAAGAAAATATGAAAAGATAATCCATCCAACAGCATGTCTTTGTTGAAGGAAAGCATGGCTAACTGGCCAGCATCCCAAAGTAGAGCAGCTACCTGTGTGAACCGATCCCAGCAGTATGGAGGAACCAATTGCTCCTGAGCCGTTCTCGAGGAAAGATACACTGTCCTCATACATGCTGCAGCACGTGTACACCTGGGTGACCTTACTAAAGCCTCCACGTGCCCTCAATTATGTTTGTTAGAGTTCTCACCAGAGGGATGTTCACGTGTTGCTAACACCCAGAAGGACACATTGTCAACACTCCTCAGCACATGTTCAGTACAGGCAGCCATGTAGAAAAGATTCACGTGTTGGTCCCACATGACATGCCCAGCAACAGGACATTCATTCTCCACAGCAATAAATGTGATACTTTTTACACGATACAAAAATGACAAGTTTAAAATATTATTATATAATATATATATATATATATATATTATTTATCCATTGATTGATCATTAAAACCGATTTGAAAATGTCCAAAACCAAAATATTCTACATTTTAAGATGAATCGCAGCGGATATAGCATTTTTCGTATTTAATGGCACACAAAAATTATACATTTAAAAAAAATATATAATAATAATAATTTATGCCAATGAACATTTAATTCCAGCACCAATTCACCATAGCCATTTACAGCAATATATGTGTACCTTTATGTGTCAGTTGTATGAACGTGCAGTGTAACCTGATTTCTTAAAGAGATCCTATTATACAACTTTTCTGGTCTTCATTTCTTGTTAAAAACTGCTATAGAGCAACCTGACACAAATCACATCACAAAAACTATGTAGATATTCGGGACACTCTTCCTCTTACCCTAGCGAGCACAGCAGTCTCTCTCTACACACTGCTTTGAGCTTCTCCGCCCCCCCACCCCCCCTGCTGCAAATCCCACTCCGTTGTGATTGGTTACCTTCCTTCCAGCAGCGAGAAATTTTAAGGAAGGTGGGGGCATGCAGCCGGAGCTTGCCTGAGCGGCAGCATTACCATATATGGAAACATAACAGAAACGACCCCAGCGTGACAGACACAACCCGGAAATTTGAACAAGTTCGGCTTGACCGGCTGCCCTAGTGTTTAGTGCTCTGCATAGCCACCCCAGACGGTCAGCAGGGAATACGTCGAAATGCATGTACGTAATTACTTGATACTCTAGTATGGTTAACATGACTATAAATCATTATAACAAAGTTTATAGGTCATAAAAGTCGAAAAGTATCATAGGTCCTCTTTAAGAACACACTTTTTGGTGGCGGACAAGGCTATGCTTTCACACGCCCCTGCTGCCTTCTCACAGTAACCTTCCAGGGCCCAATCTGACATGTTTCGACCATTGGCCAACATGCATCTTGTGGGTTTTTAATCAAAGCTTTCCAAAAGTCAGCTGGCCACTTTTTGCCGTGCATCAAAGGTGATCCCCTCGTTAGACTTGATCACAGCGGTGATGAAACAACTGAAGGAGCCTAACACAGCAGCCTTGTAGTTTTGTCTTTGTCCAACACCACAAGCTTTAAGTGTTAACAGAGGCCTCACAAGTCTGTCTTTGGCAGACAACTCGCCAGATGGGCTGATAACGCTGTGTGTGTGTGTGTGTGTGTGTTGTGTGTGTTTGTAGATGGTTTGTCTCACCCTCGTGTCACTGGTCTGCCTATGTCTGTCTCAGAAAGACTCACACTATCACACAGGGCACATTAGCATACACTCAGCTGTGTAATACAATCAGCAGGAGCAGCAAAGACAAACAGAGAACATCTGCGTCGCAGCACAAAGCCAAATACCCTCTCCTCTGGGAGACAGTGACCATGCACACAGCAGCATATGGAAGGGCCAGAGCTTTTCCAACCAGGCCAAATAATGATTGATGCTGGCTGTTACTCTCTCCACAACGGTCCGTGCATAACCAATTCATCAGAGAAGCTCATCGCAGCCAAATGAGAAAATAAACCATAATTTCGCTGTCATTGACAATTAAATTATCCCGCCGGTCTAATATGTACCAGGCCGCATATAGTTAGGGATTTTATATTTTTCTATCAGCCAATTGGAAGGGAAGGAACAATGACTATAATGCTTTGCAGTGTGTGTCATTTGCACTTTTGAGCTGAACGATGCAAAGTGTCCTTTTTTTTTCAAAGACTTGGAGGATGATGAAAAGTTCTGAAACAGCAGCAGCCATTTTAACACATACAATAGCCAGAATAAAACCTATTCAGCTCAAGGAACCTTACAATAGTGTTTCTGGGTATACTTCAACCCTGATATCTAAATCTAAAAAGAAATAATTGCATTCGCCATGGCTTAGCTGCAATAAGCCTTTATTGCACAGCATCAAATCACGGTGGTAGCCAAAGCAAATGAAATATCCATTGGTTGAGATGTTTCATAACTTATTCATACTGTATACTGATGGATGTGGGCCTTGTGGTGATCATTAATAGTGCATAGTTGACTAATAATTAATATCATTTCAACAGCCATCTGTAAAAACAATTGACAGGAAACTCTAGCTTCTATTTTTTTTTTATATAAGCAACCATTTGTTATGATTTAGACGATTCTGTACAGCTCTTTGTAAATAGTGGAATGCTGTTTTCTTTTGATTTGTGCAGTACTTGCAAATTGTCCCTCAAAACAGTATACCTGTACTTTAACAAACTGGGCCCTGCTTTAGTCGTCTGACAAACACGCAGTGACCTTGCAGCCGGGAAACTGAAAAGTGCTGTCGGAATGCGAGCAGATGTTTTCTCACCTGAATCTCTTCTTTAATTGTCTGTGACATATTCGCTGCTTAATGGGTCTGGGGCATTGCTGCAAACCAATGACATGATGCAATTTTAAAATCACCGCTATAACTTGTGCACTCCTGCCAGTGCATTGCACTGCACACACTGGCTTTACAGTGCTATATAGCTGCACATAATACAGACCGCTTCATAAACTGTTAAACCTCTTCTACCCACGCCATGGTTGCCAGATTTGATCGTGTATGAAATAACACTCCTCTTAAAACACAACATTTTATGATACGATGCAGATAAAATGTTGTGTTATTGGGTTTAGACCACAACAGTATTAGGATGAAGCATGTAATACATTAGATGTATTATTATAGTTCCAGTAGTCCCTTACCTTTTATAGGCTATATTGTTCATTAATTACCTGTAGCCATGCAAGGCCAGCTGCAGGTCTGCCATGTGTTACGTTTGGAATGTGGCATATTTTTCCATATTGCTTAACTTTACAAGAGTCATCTAATGTGGCTACCTGGAGGGTCATACACTGTAGCTACATTCTACACGGTCCAAAAACCAACATTAGCATAGCGGCTGTCATCATCAGGAGCAGCCTACATGATATGGACAGAAGTAAAGACAGACAGTTCTGTTTTAAAAGTTGGACATAATTGTCAGCACAGCTACATTCTTAAGTTTGACTGGATAGTTGAAACCATGACGATCATATAAGGTATTGGTTTGGAACTGTAGTTGGCAGATGTAAAACTGTTCTGTAGCTGGGAGAGATTGAACTCACAACAGAGGAGCAGTGCTGTCAGCGTACCATTGACGGGTGGATGTACCCTTTGTTTTACATACAGCCGGCTTCACTTTTTTTTATATACTGTACATTGTATAACCTTCTTTTTGTAAAACTTACATTTACTGTGCATCCCCTACATATTACATATGGAAATATGTCCGCCCTAATAGTTCTGAACAGACAGGCACTTGATCAGCTCTTTCTGGAAGCTAATTCTCAATGTGATATTGATCAAAATAGTCTCACACATAGCAACTCTGAAACAAGGTCACACATTGTCTCTAGCACATGGCCCTTGTACCTCCCTCTATTGTGTGTTCTTTGTTTTTCTGTGTATCTAACTGGTTAAAAAGTTCGGACTGAAAATGCATCCAAATACTCTTGCAAAACATGCTATTTATAATGGTTTGTGCTAGGTGTGCTCTCATTAGATTAATTAAAAAGTAGCGAAATGATTGGTTACTTCCAGATGGCGCCAGTTTTGCTGTCCCCAAAATATTAACACGTTTCACACCGGTGTCGCTGTGTGTGTGAACCACCTGTGCACTCACCTTGCTTCCTGAAATAGGGCACCATGCGCCTTAGGGGAACACGCCCAAATTAAAGTTGTTAGCACACTTGATAAAACTGAAAAGAAAAACAGAGTAAACAACCTTTATTTTGAACTGAAACTCTTATATAAACCACTGCCTCTCTGTAGTGCTTGTCCACTGAAAGCCAATGCTGTTTCTCACAGTGTCCATTTTGCTGTGCAGCTGCAGTCAGGACACAGATGTTTGTAGGCCTATATTCGCTATATGTCATTGGAACCAACTGTATCCATTGCCCTTGCACTCTTGCTTTCACACTGTGGCTTTGTGAAGAAAAATACAATCAGGCTGTGCTTTACATGCTCTATGTGCATATACTGCTGCTTTGTGTGAATGCACTTTACACCACAGTCTCTTAGGACATTTTTTGTCTGCTAGGCTCAGTTACTGGCATGCATAAGTAACCACACACACACACACACACTTCCATTGTTAGATCCATTTACACTGGTGACAGCGATGCTTAAGGGCGGGCAATGAAGGTCTTGGCGTGTGTACAGTTGTATTGTAACGTGTCCGTGTTAGCGTGTGACCTCTCTCTCTCATGACAACCCAAGACTTCTTTGTCAACAGCAGAGAAGAGACTTTCCCAAATCACTTGCGATGTTTGTTTTATCGGATTGTGCACCTTCCGCATTTCCGCCACCACACGCACACACATGCGCACGCACACACACAACCACACTGTCAGTATGGCAGGGTCCCATTTACCAGAGTTGATTTGACAGTGTGTACATATGGATGCCTGTGTAATATAATTAGACTTTCCGGCTTCCTGAGTGAGTGGGTAATGAACCTCTCCTGCGGGAGCTGCTATGAGCTTATTTAATAAGAACACCTTGTTATCTGGTAAATAATGATATAAATAAAATACACAGTGTCAATGGGTGAATTAGCGCTGTGCGGGTTGGAATTGATAGCACCCGGTGTGTGATAATTTATTTTAGGTGAATATAAATACTAATAACAGTGATAATACGGATAATACTATGGCACACCGTATTGAAGTGTGAGTGAAGGCTCTGTGATACTTGTATAGCAATATCATTCTATAATCATACTCATAATTCTGGCTCCATTTCTTCCTGCACATAATTATTTTGAAACTGCACCCATCCCCTTCATTTTTCCCATCCATCATCCACGGATCCAACTTACCCTCTCTGTCTTCAGTTTTTTTTTTCTTATAGGCTCTCCGATCCCTCCATGGATCTACTACACAGCCATGCATTCTGTTCTATCTCACAATTCATCAGCAGCTCCCTTCCCCTAACACGGCCAGCCGAACCACACTGTGTTGTCGAGCCCATGGCTTGATCGATGGCCATAAAGGCAAAGGCACACACACTCACCCGGAGAGAAGCATGGCAATTACTTTGAAAGTCAACAACTGGAGACTCATCTTTAATGCTCCTTCAGAAAGAAAGGATTGTCTCTCTCTAACAGTGGAAAGTGAGGTTGAAATGTGGCTTTCAAGTTGTGTGGCTCTTGAGATTGTACTATATGTTGGTCAGCCTTGTTTTGGATTGCCTTGGCATTCAGTATAGACATTCATGATTCCCAGATGATATATACATCCTGAATTGTCATTTAGCGAAATCATGAGTTCAACCCTTTGTTTGCAACATAGGAGTGACACATGGCTGTATGATGGCTATATACAGTGTGTCATGAGTACAGGGGGAGGTGGACACTTTCTATCCAAAAACATGGATACAATTGTACTGGAAGTCAAAGCTAAATCAGCCCATAGCGTCTACATGTCTCTTTTACTGATGTTTTCATTTGCTGTGACACGTAATTCAAGTCCCTAAAAGGAGGTTTGAAGTCAGATCTGAATCAATGAAACACCAATATTTCTAACTAAGTGTGTTGGTCTTTACAGCTGTACAATTGGAAGTAACGTTCATCCATCTTGCCAAATACAATCATTTTTTACCTTTTGTTAATAGCGAGAGAACCATAGTTTATCAGTAAGAGACTTACTAAAAGCTGCACTTCAATAAAGCAGCACCAAAAATGATGTTCAGTGTTCAGATAAATGTGATCTAACACCTTCATAAGTGCTGTCTCTGTTGAGGCAAGATTGAAATCTGCCCAAATGGCCTTTTAAATAAAAAAGAATAATTGTTGAGTTGAATCAGATCATATTATGCAGTTTTCATTTTCCAATAGAGGAAACATAATAGATGGGTTTGTAATGCATTCATATTGAAGGACCCGGTTGTTACATGCTGAATGGGCTAAACAACTAGCCTGGAAATCCTGACCCTGATATCTTGAACGATAGAGGGTCTGGCGACGATCAATAGTAATTTCCAACTCTAGGGGCGGCTCCTACTCGTGCATTTCAAATGCCACTGCACGCAGTTGGATAGCACTACAACCAATCAGAGCGATGCACTAGTGACGTAAGCCCCGTTCGTTTAGCGAACAGCTGTTAAACTGTTCAATTAAACGTTTGCCGTTGTCGGTCGGCAAAACAGAACATTCCACTTACTTGCTAGTGAAAGCTATGAGTCCCGTCTTCCAATTCGTTAAGGGTCGAGGCCAAAGCAGTCTCAAACTCACACAACATATCCGCAGCCATCTTTGATGTTTACTATCACAGCTTCGACGTCGCATGCACGTCACTGTCGTCATCCGGTTACGTCCTCCCCAGAGCACCATATAAAGGGCTCTGGCGCGCCCATATTAGATAGAACCAATTGAAACGTTATACCAGATTTCTGGTATTCTTGATAAGCTTCAACGGAGGGTGTCCAGACCAACACGCGCAGCAAATTTAATTTGCCTGCGCCTAGTGGCAGGTCTGGGAATGCCAGGCTACTAAACAACTGCAGTTGAAAGTGATTTGAGGAAAATTGCCTGCATGAGAAGTGAGACAATTTATTTCCAGCACATCAATTTTCCAAAGAACTGAAAACATTTCTGAGAAAAAAAAATAAAAACTTGTTGGCAGAGTGCCAAAACAGCTGGCGGATGAATGCCAATTCTTCATTTCAACCAAAGATTTAGCAACAATACCATCGGCAATGTCGATGATCTATCCAAATTGTTTCTGTGAGGTTGCAGCTGTGGTCTCATGCCGTTGTTCGACGTGAAAAAAATATATGTCGAAATAGGTTTTTATTTTTTTGTCAGACTTTTGGGTGAGATAGGGTAAAGTTGGTTAAAGTCCAAATGTTCAGAGAGTAAATGTGAGAGTCCAATGTCAAGCTTACAAAAAGCTCCCATAAAACAAAAAGACAGATAGCAGAAATTCTCCTTTACATCTTTTTTGTTTGACAGAAATGTATCTGGTTTGAGAATCAGGAGAAACCAACTCCCAGAAAAACACAGTAATGGTCTGAAAGGCCTCTGACAGCAGTGTTAAGAATCTCAACACATCTGCCAATAACCAAATCCACAATGGGCCTCTTTCACATGCTGCAACACATCAAAAGTTTCAAATAGACCCCAGAATTCCCTGACAGTTTTATCTTTGGGTTTATAAATATGGATGTTCAAATGGCCAGTTAGGACCACTTCACCAACAAAAATCTCGGTGGAGACGAAATAACAATCTCAGTGAAGTTGTCAACCAAAATTGTACAGGCCTTTTAAGGTCTGTCAATTGTTACCAGCCAGTTATTTTTTAGATGCTTTTCAACACAGCGCCAAGATATTCAAAGGAGACAAGCACAGATGGCTGCATTTAAATGAGTCTTTAAATACAACTGCCTACACCATCACCTTTCCTGTCAGATCAAAAAAAGCATTCACTGCTGAGGCCCTCCTGTTTACCGTGGTTAAAGTGAATGGAGTTTGGGTTTGTCGAGCTTTAAATGTCTTGTTAATCTGAATGTAGTACGGTGGGCCCATGTGTACTGCCACCAAAGAGTAACAAAACCCTTTCATGTATAACACTGTCTTCTCTGACAGGTGCTTGTGACGGACTTGCATGCTGTTGCTTGCAGTGATGTAGATGCAAAGAGTTACTCCCAGTTTTATTTTTATACTTGCTGCGTCAACTGCTACGACATATGGGGGGTGGATGCTTAACATCATCAAGGGTGTTGTCGGAGTAAGTGAGGGACCAGATATTTCAGCTTAACTGAACATTCATATCCAGGCGGACACATAACAAGCTCATTTTAATTAGGAATAGTGCTTGCTCGATCTGTGCGGTGGTGTCGGACAAAGCATCCGCATCAACAATAATCACTGTCATTATTTTTACTCAGCTCGTAAAATAAATTAATTTGCCGACTTACCAACTTTCATCTGGCACCATTGAGTGATAATTCTATTTCCTAAAATGTGTCAGTTTTTGGCCATACACCGGCAGAATTAACGACGTCCCCCTTCAGCCGCCGGCTCTACTTCATGTTTAGTGCTCATTAGCAAATGTAAGCATGCTAACAAGTTTCATTCAGTGAGTGAATACGGTAACCATTATTCCCTGCAAAATCAGCTTTTATTTAGCATCGTCGTTGCAGGCACGTTTGGAATGCTGATATTAGCTTTTATCTCGACGCGCCAATGAGCCTGAGTACTCTTGCCTTTTAAAATTTACTAAAAACACTGCAGCAATTCTCAGAGTATAGTGTGCTTTTAATGCTTCGTCATATTAAATCCCTAGCAGTCAATAAAGTGAGTCACGGCAGATTTAAAACTACCACGGTAATGTGCTTACAGTTTTATCTTCCTTTTGATGTCAGCCATTAGTAATTATTCCACTGCGGTTTTATGTGTCTGACAAAACAGCCCGGGCCAGGCATTTTTTCTAATTAGCCCTTATTATCTTGAAGTTTATTGCAGACACACTCTCTGCATGACTTCACCGCAGTCCTGCTTCAAACAGTACCTTGGTATTAGCATTTGTGCATTGTCTGCTTAATAAGGGTTCTAATGCTTTGTATTCCTCTCTGTCACTCCTCGTGAGGGAGCTGCAAACATACCAGAACAGGGCTCCCCATGACCAAAACCTGCCTAATGTGGAGTGAAAGGGCCGCTGGGTTTTCGAGCTGGAAAAATTGTGTGTGTGTGTGTGTGTGTGTTTCAGTTTATGCTTTTTTTTTTAACACACTGCGAGCAGAGGAGCCCGTCTGCCAGGCTGCGATTATGCCCATGGTAGCTGCCGGCAGTCGTGTCATTAAAAAGTGTCTCCATTTGCCTCTCTTTCAAAGACACACTTTCATTGTTTCCACGGAGAGCGATAACACTCGGAAGAGGGATAAAAGGCACACAGAGAAAGAGATAGAGTCCACCAAGAATGCTGGAGGGGGAATCTTGTTTCAAAATTATGCCTAGGCTTTTTTTTTTTGTGTAGGCAAAAAAGAAAATAATTTTCTTTTAATTGTTTCTTATTGTCAAATATGTATTTATTTACTGTATCTCATATTGTTGCTTTCAATGTTCCTTTTCAATAAACTACTGATACACTTTCCTCCTATCAGTCAATCCCATCTGAACTCGCCTTCCCTCCCATCCCTTTATCCTTCCAGTACCTCTCTGCTCAAATCTCCTCTTCCTTTACATCACATGCAGACAAAACACAGGCAGAATGAAGGTAAAAGAGAAGTGTGTGTGTGTGTGTGTGTGTCAGTGGAGTGGCTCCGGGAGAGTTTTTTTCTTTCTTTTTTCTTTTCTCTTCTTTTTTTTTGCCTCTTGTTCGTTCTTCTTCATTGGTGTAAAAGTACAAGGCTGACAGAATGTTCAAAGTCTTCAGGATCAAAGAGGAGCACTCTGCTTTCTCTGAGTGATGGGGGTGGGATTGGATCCAGAGGGTTAGCTGGTGTCAGGCCGCATCATGCTTCTCTTTTCCCCTCGCTATACCCCACTGTCTGTCTTTCTGTCTTTCTCTTTCCCCATGTTCTGCCTCCCTTATTGCTGTAACTGCATCTGCTTTTTCTGTTGACTTGCTCTCTCTATCTATCGCTCAACCCTTCACTCTCTCTATTCCAGAGCCCTGATGCATCCCCCTATTATCTATTTCTATCTATCTATCTATCATCTATCTATCTATCTATCTATCTATCTATCTATCTATCTATCTATCTATCTATCTATCTATCTATCTATTTTCTATCTACTATCTATCTATCTATCTATCTATCTATCTATCTATCTATCTATCTATCTATCTATCTATCTATCTATCTATCTATCTATCTATCTATCTATCTATCTATCTATCTATCTATCTATTTATCTATCTATCTATCTATCTATCTATCTATCTATCTATCTATCTATCATATCTATCTATCTATCTATCTATCTATCTATCTATCTATCTATCTATCTATCTATCTATCTATCTATCTATCTATCTATCTATCTATCTATCTATCTATCTATCTATCTATCTATCTATCTATCTATCTATCTATCTATCTATCTATCTATCTATCTATCTATCTATCTATCTATCTATCTATCTATCTATCTATCTATCTATCTATCTATCTATCTATCTATCTATCTATCTATCTATCTATCTATCTATCTATCTATCTATCTATCTATCTATCTATCTATCTATCATTATCTATCTATCTATCTATCTATCTATCTATCTATCTATCTATCTATCTATCTATCTATCTATCTATCTATCTATCTATCTATCTATCTATCTATCTATCTATCTATCTATCTATTCTATCTATCTATCTATCTATCTATCTATCTATCTATCTATTTTATCTATCTATCTATCTATCTATCTATCTATCTCATCACACACCATGCTTCATTTTCCATCCTTTTATCATTAATGCAGCTTCCACCTCCCTCATTCACTCTCTCTCTCCACTTGTGCCTTACCTCTCCCCCTGTCTATTTCACCTTGCCTGGATGTGCCATAACGGCTGATGGCTATTCTAATAGGCCGTAGCAGTTCAAACGTAGGCATGACTCATTTTACAAATTCATGGTAAATGATAAATCAAAGGCTCCTTAATATTAAAGTGTTGGAAATAATCCAAGTCCTAGAGGGTGAATGTTTACACTGGAGGGGGCCTATTTCTGGGTGGCTCCAACAGAAGCAGTCAAGTGTCAAAATCACACTTAAAACCAGAATGAGGTTACTATGGAGGTAAGAGGTCAGGCACCTTTTCTAGCACAAGCAGCACATTGGAGTGAACTCAATCCCCCTCACAAATTGAGTCAACCCTCCAAACCTATATGGTTTTATCAAGTAGTCCTACATTCTCTCTACCGTGTCTCATTCACAAACACAGCATGTTGCCAATAAAGCAGAAAGCCAAGGAGACAATTCCCAAAGTGGTGAAACTCCTGTCCTCCTGCACAGTTCCCTCTGTTGACAGATCTACACAGTCTATTGGAATGTGACGCTTCTATACAGAGTTCATTACCAAAGCAGTCGTTTGCTCTTCTACACTATAAAAAAATGATGCTGCTAAACCCTGGAATTTTAGAATATAAATACAACAATCAACTGTCTCTGGCAGAAGAGTCTGGTGTTGCAAATTAAAAAGACCGGATTGTGTGACTCATTTCAAATGACATTTTGAACTTGTTAAAACTGGGGCTGCATTTTAGGGTACAGAGTACTGACAGAGGTCTACTGTGTCCCAGTTGCACGCGTTGTTCGACTATCCATCCAGCCCGACCTTCTCAGCCTTTACAACAATGCCACATGTTCTCCTGCTACTTTGGTTCTGTCAGATTAGAGACATAATTCATGTCGCCAAACATAGTTTTCTTTCTAAGCATTTGAACTAATAAGTCATTTTCCCATTCTTCTACTGAAGACATGATTGGTTTGGACGTAGATAAGAGTTATTCAAACTTCCTAATTATTGCTTTGCGTACATCTGTCAAGAACATCTCTACTTCAGACACTTTAGACACTCACAAAGACAACTTTGTGTTGTTTGTCTGTGATTCCTGCTGTCACTGACATATCATTATGTGACTTTATAATCAATAATGATTTCATTTGTGTTCTACAGTAAATGCAGTTGGCCAAGAGTCAAAATAAGTATGGCAAATTAGTAAAAATAATTATATTTATTTACCAGCTGTTATCTGACAGCGAAAATTGAAACATATCAACATGGTACCTGTAATAATCAACTATAGTGAATCACTAAATAGGAGGAGGCTGACTGAGTTTAAGCTTGTATTTACCATTGTGTGTATTCCTTCAACCAAAAGATGATCAAAACGGTATTGATTTCCAAATTAAAAGGCAAGGCAGATTAACCTCTAACATATTTATTATTGCTTCAGTGTGAATGACAAACTTAGAAAATGATTTTGAGTATCTACTGGGGTTGGACATTTTCTTTGATAACATTTTCAAATGTATATGAGTAAGCATGAGCATAGTGTTGATGTCACCAGCAGAGCAACGGGGAGTTTGTGTCTATTATATCATGGTTTGACAGAAATATACAAAAGCCTTATGTTCATATGATGCCGAACAAATGAAAAAGATGGATTTGAACAAGACCAAAATAGCATTCTAATGATCACATAGCAGTGGTTAAAGATGCACTGCAATCAAGAAACAACTATTATGTAATTGTGTGCCAATGAGAGCCCACAGAAGACAACAGCGTTTTCAGTGTCAGCGTCAAGATATGAGACCTGTAATAGTGTTGTTGAATACATGTAATTATGGGCCCATGTGAAGGGCTCTACATACACCCAGAGATCAACCACACACACTCTGCTTTCCTACTGTGAAAAATGGTTTGCCAGTCTGTATCTGACTCTGACATTTTTAGAACACCAGGTGCTTTGAGCAATTGTTCTACCTCTATCTGAATGTGTCTTGTTGTGTGTGTCTTTGTGGTGTGTGTGTGTGTGTGTGTGTGTGTGTGTGTGTGTGTGTGTGTGTGTGTGTGTGTGGTTGTGTGTGTGTGTGTGTGTGTGTGTGTGTGTGTGTGTGTGTGTGTGTGTTGTTGTGTGTGTGTGTGTGTGTGTGTGTTGTGTGTGCTGATTTGGAGAAGGGGTTATGGACCTTTTTCCAGAACAGTGGCAACTTTCTGCACTGTGTTACTGCTGCTTCTCGGAGAGCGTTGATCAATACAGGTCAGGCTAATACAGTTAGAGAGACAGAGTAGTGTGTGTGTGTGTGTGTGTGTGCGTTCTCACCTGTCTTGCATATATGTCCATGCGCTAGTGGCTTGTGCACGTGTATATGTGTTTTGTAGTTGAGTTGTGCATTGTGTACCTGCACAATGTGCCAGTGTGCGTCAACGAATGTCTCAGCTATACCTTTGAGTGGAGAATTCCCCAAGGCCTTTTCCCTCTTCTGTCTCTCCACCTCTTTCTTACAGTGTGTCTTCTTCTCTCTCTCTCTCTTCCGTCTTTTCCTCGTCTCTCTCTCTCTCTCTCTCTCTCTCTCTCTCTCTCTCTCTCTCCTCTCTCTCTCTCCATCCATCTTTGCCATCCAATGCTTGAAGCAGAGCGTCTGTGAGTGCTGTGGCTAAAGCCAGGGCTTGATGCTGTCTTTCAGATAGGGTGAACTTTTCAAAAGGGCTCTGGAACATAGTTGAGCGCTGATGGCTGATGTGTGGGGAGAGAAAGGGAGGTGGCAAGCAGTTGAGTTCAGACCTGAGTGGAGCCGGATCTCAGGGGCCAGCCATAAATAAATTGAGCCAGGGAACTGAACTGGCTGATGTTCGGCTGTTTTTGGATAGAGGGTGTTGAAGATAACGGGCTGTGTAGCAGGCATGAAGCTCTTACAGCTCTTAGGCTGGGCGGGGCGGGGGGGGGGGGGGGGGAGTATGGAAACCAAATGACAGTTTAAGATTTGTGGAAGCGGAGATGAGTTAAAGTGGTTCGGTCCCCGCAGTCGCTCGGCTCTTTAATATTTATGGGTGAGGCATTGATTGTTGCTTCAGTATTCAGCCGATGTGCCCACTGCTAATGATGTGTCTCGCTGTGGGAGAACACAGATTTGGTGTGTAAAGTAGTAGGCATGCCTGGCTTCCTCTCCTTCACAATATGATTAGGGATGTAAATGGGGACATAATAGCATGGCGGACAGAGATGATGTTTAAGCGTACCCAACTACACCCATTTTGCACTCACTCCGCCCATCTCCTAGTTCCCACTCTTCTATTGCTCTGACTCTTGATTCTCTCCGTCATTGCTTCTGCTCAGGGAAATACAATCAGAGCTTATACCATTGACAAATTCCCATTGTGTGTAATTTCATGGACAATACACCCATTTGAAATCAGAATGTTCCCCTGAATGCTGCTGCCCCCTAATTATTATTTGTTTTTATTTATTCACCCTCATGGAACCAAGGAGACAGAATTACTTTCTTGAAACGGAACCAGGAAGAAACGTGAGATAACAATATCGGTGTTATCAGATTGAGGGAAAACAGGCAGTTGTCTTTTTTTAACATGTATCTCATTGTGTGGCACATATTTTATAACTGTTCACTTAACTGTAATTTAGTTTTGAACCCAGTATTATTAGCAACCAAGCTAGTGACAAGAATGGATAACATTTGTTAAGTTTTGATCCAAATGCATCTTGACTGCATGATGATGTTTCATCAACCCTGGAAATCCAAATGGCAAATTAAAATTTTCTCTGCATACTACACACTACACTTAACAATTTGGAAGACGGCACTCAAATATTTAATAAGCAATAAAGGTGAATTTTCTCTTTTGACAACGACCGCGGTAAAAGTTTATTTTTCCCTCTAAACCGGCATCGTGCACTGCCATGCTGTGGTCGCTACAGCTGTTCTTCAGAGAGGCTACCAGCAACTCTCCGACAAGACGGTGGGGCAGACAAGTATGTTTAAAAAGTAGAGCAGGGTAGAGCCAGTAAAATGTAATGGGACAATGCCATTAGTCATCCAGACCACATAAGCCTGCTTTGCTTCTTCTATTTTCAGTGGTAGGTGTAAATGAAATGATTTATTTCTCTAGTTTGACAATCACGTCCTTTTCCCCCACACATTGTCACTTCTGTAAATGACATCTGCCATTGTTAGACATGTGTTGCTACATAGCAACTCATGTCTAACAACTTACTCACACTTTCCTTTTCAAAGTGTTGGTAGAATGTCACAGTGACAGGTTTTCTGATATTTAAGATTGGAAAAGTGTCAAGCGTAAACGTGTCAGGATTGGAAAAAAAAATTATGATTCAAAGCTTTGTCCACTGTTGTTGTTCTACCTTCCTCCTTTGCAGCCATTCACACACACACACACACACACACACACACACACACACACACACACACACACACACACACACACACACACCGTCATGCACAAACAAGTCACACAGTCTCTTATTGTACTGTGTGGGATTGTGTGCAGGGTTCTGTCATTCGTAATGCACAACATACATGACTGTATACCTTCACAATTCGTCTTCTGATACCACCTACCTC
Organism: Ammodytes dubius; assembly: GCA_026122265.1. Lineage (NCBI taxonomy): Eukaryota > Metazoa > Chordata > Actinopteri > Uranoscopiformes > Ammodytidae > Ammodytes > Ammodytes dubius. The sequence goes on along the minus strand of CM047508.1, from coordinate 29,515,375 downwards.
CAACCCCACAACCCCCTTATGCGTAACTAAAATGGAACCATGAAAGTGCATGTCATTTTGATGTACATTTCCATTAGAGATATGATACTTGCAACATGAACTACACCAACAAAGCCAATCAGGGCCAGGTACATATTAGAAATGCTGCACTGAAGATAAATTAGACTATTATGTTTGTTTCGATATAGAACGTTGGATCAGAGAGCATTCGAGTTCCATAATTCATACAGTTCTAGAGAGGTGAAGGGCCCCATGCATGAAACACATGCCCGCACGGCCCATAGATTATTTACAGCTTCATTTACATCCACTGCTAGTGTTTGCCGTGCAACACTGCACTTAAGTTAATGAAATTCCTGCAGAAGATTAGCGGTGCACTCGGAAAAAAGGCCTAGAGGCGCTTCAAACAATAGCTTCGGGCACAGTCATTCGTCATCCATTCTTAAGGCTGTTAACTCCAGAAATACTGTAATTTGTGGCATCATCAATCGTTACTGCTATAAACTAATTAGATACATCCAGATATGGTTATGTCGCTGGGGCATCATGACAGTAAGGGCCAATTTTGACATAATTGTCCATCCCCCAATAGGACAGGTCTGATGATATTGGTTTTTCTGATCTATAACTCAGCTCGATTACAGCATCATTCCGATGAGACAGCTAATGTCCCCGGGCGCTTTCCTTTGGCGCGTCTGGTTCTGGTGCAACAGTTAAAGATTCAGAAGACAGAATGTCGCACTCCCATGGGATCAGTGCTGCCTTTTATTCAGGCGGGGGAGAGATTTTATTGCGAGTCATTTTTAGAGAGACCTTTACCGAATTGACACTGACATTTCTGGTAAGAGGCTACTACAGTAAGAAAATTAATCTTTTCACCGAGTTGTGCTGGTCTGGACAGCAGCGTATGCCAAGGTTTTCAAATCAATTCTTCGCATTCCACCCTCACCATCTCCAGCTTCCCTTCAAATCAAGCCCCGACTTGGAGCTCACACAAACAAAACTAATGGACTTTTTGAACACACTATCTCAGATGGTTTACAGCAGAAGGAATATTTACTGGCCCCCGCCTTGACTACCGACCGACCCAAAAAAAATAAAAATAAAAAATTTTTTTGTTTTGTGGTGCACAATTAATGTACTAGCACGTGCGATGTGTGCTTTTGCATGGTCATAACTGCACGAAAGGCCGCGATCTGCAGTAAATAAATGTGCACATGTGTCTCCAAGCGTTTCTCTATCAGCTGCTCTGTGTATGCAGCTTTGCGGGCGCGATTGTACCGCAGTGTAAGTGTATGGTCCATTATTTGTATTTAGTGTGTCTGCATAATATGTTCTGCACCAGTAGAACTTTGCATGTTTGCACAACATGTGTACCTTCACATAGCAAACAAAATTGCACAACTGTAAAGTCAGTGTCTGTAGTTTTTCTGTATTCAAATAAGCAGTTGTTTATTTCTTTACTGTGCATTGGCATCTTTGAGCAAAATAACAGTTTGCCTCCCATGACCCTGGACAGTGACCCCTTGACACACATATTTTGGGGGGGAAGCACTGTAAGGTGTTGCACTTAGAGTAGCCTACATTTATTTCTATGTTTTTTGATAAGCTGTTGCACTCTTAGTAAACCTAGGCATACCTGTATTTTGATAAGCTGTTGCACTTAGAGTACATTTATTTCTATGTATTTTGATAAGCTGTTGCACTAGAGTACATTTATTTCTATGTATTTTGATAAACTGTTGCAGTTAGAGTACATTTATTTCTATGTATTTTGATAAGTTGTTGAAGAGTTAACCTATTGTGTTTTCCTGAACTGATAAGATTGTTAAACACTTAAACAACAGGCAGCCTATCAAACAGGGATTTTTTTTTGATAAGCTGGTGAACTCTATTTGATAAAATAAAGACAATGTATGCACTCCATATGTTTGTATGTAGTGTTTTTCTGGCCCCTCATTTTGATCATTTCCACCAACCGGCCCCCATTCAAAACTAATTGAATAGCCCTGGTTTACAGTATGCTAAATTGTCTAGACCGACTGGCATAGCTGGTTTTCTATGAGCAAGTTTAATGTAACTTTATTTTGAAAAGCATCTCTTAACAGCTCCCATCTTCAAAGGTAATTTCCCTGTCACATTTGTGGTGTGAATAGGCACTGCATAAATGCTTCTCAACAAAACCCCTGTAATGAACACTGCAGCCTTCTGTTTGAATGATGAGAGCGTTAGTCTTTTTATGGCATACACACAATAGTTTTGCTCTTACACAACATCCTGTTATGCTGTTTCTTTTTAGTTTCCTCCATTTGTATATGTTCTATCCACGCACATTCCCTGTGTTCCAAATCACATAGGGGAGAACGGGGTAAGTAGGCACACTTTTTACTCTAGTTGCTCATCACCTAAACATCTTTAAATAGTCATTCCTACATTAAATTGAAGCTTAAGGTGTTGCCTTGAAATGTGTACCCCTCACTTTTTCTATCGTATTGTAATAAAGAAGAAATTAAACATCAAAGACACCCTTACACATTGTGACAACCGACCCCATCAAGGGGTCGGTTGTCAAACACTATGGGGTTGTTTGTCACAATGTTATCTTAATGGGAATAATATTAAAAAGAAGGCAAGAAAGTAAAACTAAATTTGAAAGTTTAATTGCATTGTCAAGTTGACAAATAGGTCTACATAACTTAATGTAGCCTTGGCAGCTGGTCTAGTTTGGGATGCACTGGGTTTGTTTTGATTGTGTTGCCCTTTTTTCGTTTGCATGCTAGCTGCCTTTTCCTGCTCTATTCTTTCCTTCTCTGGGGTGTCAGTGAGGATACAGCTTGACAATTTATTTCGTTATTGGGTTCCTTTTCTGGCTGCAGCCTTTGGATAACATGTGACAACCAACCCCCCCAAAAAATGTGACAACCAACCCCAACTTGAATTTCTTGCTAGCATCAAGGCCAACAACCATCTGAAAACTAATTAACTTGCCAACCACAATCTAAACTATAGTTTACCCTTCACACTTTGTATGGGTAACAAGGGTTTTGTTATAAACCCATTGTGTAAAAGCTTAGAAGAAAAATATTGAGGAGCTAAATATTTTCAATTTGACATGAAAAACACAAACAGTCGTCTCTCGTCAAATTCAGCAGTCTAACTCCAAGGAAGACTATGTAGGTGACCTCTGATCCCAATTCTGGATATTTACATACCAACATTTCACAGACAGCGCCTTCTGGTTCTGAGATATAACGATTGTGACAACCTACCCGTGTGACAAATTACCCCGTTCTCCCCTACTTTTTCTTTTTACTACACTACATACTAAAGTACAGAAGAGTTAAGGGGCCACATGAGAGAAACAAAATCAGTTAAGGAAGATGTATTTTCACTATGACGAGAAATGTCAAGAATAAAGACAAATACTCCAAAATGCTATTGAAGTTAGTGGGGCAATTGTGTATTTTTTCAGCATGCTACAATTGACGTCAATGTTTTGGGACATCCTAAATCTTTTTCTGGCATACTAAATAGTATATAGTATGGGGATTGGAACGCAGGGATTGTCAAAACTTATTTACATCCTTCGCATTTACTTAAGAAAATGAAAAAAGGAAGAATTTGCCTTATCAAGAAAAATAAACGAGTGTGTGCACTTTGCAAAGGCATTTAAAAAATATGAAAACAAGCAATCGGAGTTTTCTTTCCGACATTTCTTTGGTCATTTTAAACTGGAGCTGCACATAGGGTGTCACACAATTCAGAGCTGATTCCCAGCAAGCTCATGTTTTGCTACTGAAAATGATATGAAAAATGAAATTATAGCATCAACGGGTACAGCACGAGGATAAACAACCTGTGATTGGTTGAAAATAGCATTGGTGATAGCTGCAAACATTAGCAGTCTTTTCAATTTTCCCGTAAAGCTGTGTAGTGTTTGGCTCCCAATCAGGCAAGGTGGCATGGTTGTCATGGGTTGTCGGCAAGCCCATTTATAGCAAAGGATAACTTTGCAGAGAAGCATATACACAACCAAGACCCCCTACCCACTATGGACTAAAGACGCTTTGTTTTTGGCGGCCGTGAGATGGGGCATTGTGCCTTCTATTTCCTTCACCGCAGTGGTCCATGATTGAGCCGTGCAGATAACTGTCACTTCTGAATCATCGTACAGAGCTCCACACATTCAGGTTTTGTAAAACGTTAATTTGTTCCCCACAGAGCCTGACTGCCTGCAGGGACAGCTGTTGACAGTTTGGTCTCAGCAGGACTGCTAGTCTAGCCTCCTTCTTATTCACCCAGTATGGTAGAGTCTTTTTTATTCCACATGGGCTATACTAATATATCAGTTTGTATGAAATAAGGTATTATCCAGTAAATAAGGTGTTATTTCAGAATATTAAATGTGTGTTCGGGCCAGTAGTTATTATCTAGAGGCTAAAATATCCAAATGACTCAGAGTGGCATCTCAGTCCCTTGTGATGCACATGTACCTGATAACAGCCCGTGTCTGTGTGTAAAGTTTGGCTAATTCACAACATATGATACATGTTTTTAAGTGTGAGTTGAATTGCATATTGTGTTGATGTTTCGTTATCTAATGACTCATTCATTTGTTGCTTGTTTTCCTGACAAATCCTCCTTCAGTATGTTGTTTATACCAGTGCACAGCATGTGCCTCAACAGACTAGCTGATTATGCCGTCAGCTTTCCGTTTGTTTAAAGTGTTAAACTCCAACAAATGATACAAGCATTGAGCTCGGAAATATGAATTTCATGAATCTTACGCTGTGTGTACTCTGAGTTGTGCAGTATATTGCTGACATCTGTAGAATCACAAACAAAATCCGCTCGCTGTGGAAGATCTCCATTGGACTTTCAAACATGCTCGTAAAAAGGCTTTTGATTTACACGAGTGCTGAAATGAGAGAATAAACACACACCCGGCGACACAGGATTGTAAATCTGGTTGTGTGAGACGGGCGGTTCTTGCCTCCATCTGTTCCAAACGAGGCGGGTCAGTACTTAGGGTAACGATGACGAGACAGCGATGATGAAGCATGTAGTAGACTGACAGGCAAGAAATCACTGTTCAACTGTTCAGTTGCATTGTGGCATTGTGTACATTGCCAACAGCTGTAGTCGCATGCTATGTATGAGTAAGTGTTGAAATGCTGGCCATGTTTAATTAACACAGGTTCATACAATAGGTTGGATGCAATTGCCCTGTGATGCAGTCAGTATCCTAGGGTGACCAACAGGGATATGTGTTTCATAAATGATTGGCTTTAAAAGGTAGTTGTGCAGTATAAGTGAAATAAGCTACTCATCTGCAGATAAAATATCCACTCCATACTTAAGGAAATTGCAGCTTCACATAGATTCGACACTGCAGCTCAGTAACTTCCACTGCTGTTATTTTTGGACCAGAAAGTTCCTTTGTTCTCCTTTCTGCTCCCTTTTCTCTCTCGTCAACACAATAGTTAAGACTGTAACAAAGGGAATTAAACATGAGTGGCATGTTGGCCAAATATGAAGAGAACAAAGTGGGACACGGAAATGCCATACAAAACCATTGATTAAATTACCAGAATGCTTGTTTAAATCATGCTGTATATGTAGGTGGGACATTTTATATTACTTTTTTCGTTTTACAGATGTAATCATTTTACTCCTTTTGTTAAGTCAGCCATTAAGGGGTGATACTATTAAACCTTAAAAAATAAACCAACATATAAAGTTGTATTCAGTTAATACTTTGCTTTGCTATGTTCACTTTGGTTGTTCCTTTATTTTGAAAAGAAGTGGATTTGTTAACTTGTGAGATGATTAAGTCTCCTTTTGCTTTTGAGTTGCTCTGGGTGGAGACAAAGAAGTCAAACCATTAATGAGTAGCACTTGAGAGTCATTTGAGCTCCAAACAACACAGTTGATTTTGAAATATAGCAAATTGTAAGAATAAAGTAAATGGTTACATAGTTAGAAGTTAAGAAGTTAACTATGTAACCATAGTTAACATTTAATCTAAATATTCTGTCTATGTCTTTTTTCATATCCATATCTGTATTGTGCTAAGCTAAGCTAAGCTAACCATAGATGCATACTTCAGTTTATAGGGTTTTATATGGGCAGTTGGAATATTCAACAGGTTTGTTTAATTCTTGTTTGTTACAATTTCCATTCAGAATTGATTTAACTGGTGGAGGGAGATAATTAGTGAATTACATATTTGGAATCATAAGCCTCGCTAGTGAACGAGGCACTAATTCAGGTAAGTGTTCACCTTGTCCTCATAATTGCAAAGTCATTGTCCTGGGCTGTGCTACGTGGGGAGGCAATTAGTTATTTGTCAAGTGTTTTTGCCAGCGCCACTATTACCAGAAATTGCCTAATAATATGACACTATTTCATCATCTATCTTTGGGATTTGTATTTGTCTATGAACCAATTCCATTCCAAACACAGATGCTGGCAAAGTAAGACAGCAGCTCAAAGTTTTGTTGAAGAAAAAACAATCAATCAGACAGACATGAAAAGAGCATACACCCAGCATCTAATGAATCACCAACACTGGAAGATTTCCTAGACACAGTACGGACTGCAAAGATGATAGATGGCTATACAGTACTATTCAACAGCAAAAACAAAAATGTAGTTTGATTCACATTGAGATAAATAGACTGCCTTGAATTGTAACCCAAGATTGATTTCAAAATAGCAGTAGCAAGTTAAAATGCTAATATAACTATACACTATTACCATATGGATCATTACTATGTCCCGATTTTTTGCAGATGATGAATATATATATTTTTTCCTTTAAATCAGAAGGCCTATGTTTTTTTAGGTGGGATCTTGACGCTGTCGTGCTTCTGAAGCTTTCTTCCCTTGAGCAGCGTGTCATATTAAATGTATTCTTATCTGAAGAAAGTATCTGCGTCACAACAGTACCAGCCCCCGTAAGAAAAAAGACTAAAGAGGACTCTTTTATTAAAGGAGCCTTTAAAATGTCTTCCAGCATAAAAATAGATTACAATATTTGTCCTGTATAAAGGCAATCTGTACATCTCCACACTAATACCTTTAGACTATCAACGTTTATGTCTCTAATATCCTAACGGTACATTTACTTTTCTTGACGTATACATTTTGATCTTTCAAATCTAGAAAAGCCTGTTTTATAGTATTAAAATAAAGCTGAAGTTTGAGACATTCATTTTGATTCATGCCAGCCTAGTGCTTAAGATCCATTAGTTTGATGTGACACATCAACAACATAATTGATATAATAAGAAACAGAGAACAAGGTTGATGATGTGGTTTAAAGCACTGTCTGCCAGCAGGAGCAAAATACTTATTTTCTAACCAGGGCCAATGTGGAACAATGTGTATTCATGCTAGATTGCAGTGTGTCAGTCACGTGTCAATAAGCTTCACACCTGACAAAGTGAACCATTCTTGGCCGGATATATTCAACTGTTTCCATTGTGGAATCAATAAGAAATGTGAACACAGGTTGTATATTTGTTCCAACAGTATTTTTCATTTTGCCTACACAAGACTAAGACACAAAACGCATAGCAACAGAATGTCCATCCTTGTAGCAGATGCTTTAAACCTGATTACATGATTATCTCCCAAGAAGATTTAAATATTTATTAAACAAAAAAATGTTAATCATTTTCTTTGTGTAAAAATAATTGGCTTCAAGTAAAAAAAAAAACACTTTATTTTATATTATATAGCCTGTCTTCCCCCTCTGTGCGACAAAGTGACGGTCAGCACTGCACAATCAAGTACGCCTTTCTTAGCAAGCCTTATAATTAGTCCTCCATGAATAGGGTCGAAACATGAAATGTCTGCCTCCTAAGACAGTTTCATACTTTTTCACATTCCAAAACTGGCCTTAATTGGGGCCTAAGTCTGCTGCTATGAGATCTTATAGAACAACATAAAAGAAACATGGCAGAACCAGACGTTTTTCCACTTAAAAGAGAAGAAAGGTGCGCTTTGATTCTCAGACTAGATACAGGAAGCTAACGAGGGGACCTTCTGACAAACTGCTATTTGTACTGTTTAGACCAATGTTTGAAATGAACACACTGTATCTCTTGGTTGTCCTCGTCCTGAGTTTGTCCTATTTTTTAAAAACACTCCACAGTGTATTTCATGAATGATACAAAACTCCTTTGCCGAGAGATAATAGCCTCTAAAATGTATGCAGTTTAAAAAAATATATAACATACTGTATACTGTATAAAGGTGAACTGTGGGGTGTTACAACTGTATGGTACTATTTAATTGAATTAAAAAGCAGAAACACAGCCCGCCATTGATGAACAGAGATACAATGATCTAAGCGTGACATTTTTCTTTCTGCATTACATTTATTGTTTCAATCCTGTATGCTATAACCAATATCATGTGTCTTATCTCTCCCTCGTTAATATCCGTCATGGTGTTAGTCAATCTTGTCTCTGTCCTTAGTAATTGAAAATTAACCCCAAAAGAGGTTTAGTGTTGTTTTCTTGCTCCCAAATGTGCTTATATTGCACATTAAATATCACATAAGGGGCTTAACAGTGTGGGAATGCCTGCTGCAGTCACTGAAATCCAGTCACTCTGTGGAAATGTCAGAGTGTATAGAAAGAAAAAAAAAACACTATTATTTTAACACAATTACTATAATTCAGTTGAACCCCTTTTCATTCTGACATTAAAGGCGGCGGGTTACGGTGCATTAAGCCACTCGGAAGCTCGGTTGGAAGCTATAGCTAGGAGGCGGAACAACACTTATATATTATTAATTCGAAAGCGGCTCCAGTCCATCAGCTTTAGTGTGGTCTTTCTCTCCCACTGTGCATACTCTGAGCCACGGTGCTCTGCAGCAGTGCACGCTATACACCACAGAGGCACTGCACAGTCTCTCCCTCACGTCCCCTCAGGAAGCAGGAAGACATCCATGTCAGCTTCACTCTTTTCAAGCAGCCGAGCACAAGAGAGAACGCTGTATCTGAGACACTCATCCTACACTAATGATGACATCTTTTCTCCAGGAGGTTTTACAATTGAAATATCTGACTGCAGAATCTGCAACCACAAGTAACACAGTGCTGTGTCCTGTTGTATATTGAGTTAGTGTGGACCAATTTGTTAATGCCCTTTTCAGTTAAATGATCTTTTCTTGAAACAATTGCACCCCTTTTTTATTTAGTTGTTAACGGTGTGCACAACCAACAACTTACAATTGTCAGAATTTCTTAAAGCACTAACTCGACTAATGTCATTCTGTTGAGAAATGCCCGTTGCCTGTAGGCTTTAGTCTTTCTCAATTGCTTGCCCACATTCAGCGCATTGTAGGTCAACTGAATCTAATGCTCACACCTTGTTTGCACAGCGTGAGTTTTCTCTGGCAAAAGGGTTAACTATTTATGATTGTTCTCGCACAATCTAGTTTTATTTTTAAACACACACACAGAGCCTAATTGAATAACCGTGTCAACTTACTTACTGTATTGCAAACTCTCAGTAGCTGCTTACTCAAACTGCTCTCTTCCAGTTTGAAATATAGTCAGCACCTCTGTGAACTTTCAGCGAACAATTCTTTAATTAGTTTCAAGATAATGAAAGTAGGAATAGATTGTGGTAGGGTTAAATACGCTCCTGTTAGCATTGCTAGTCAGGTAAGTCACTTTGCCTGCCTTTACTGTCAGTTTGCTGTACAATGATTCAATGCGTTTGGACTCATGGCAACAGCCCTCTCTTCTATTGAATTGTGTTGCCCCAATACAATACAATGCCAAATGTCATCACCGGATGCAATGAATGCTGGATGCTTGGAAATCCCTGGGAGAGGGCTGCAAGGATTGGATTTGTGGCAATCAGCTTGAGTTTTGACCTGTCTACTGTGTATTGAACACTGTCATTTTAAAGTCATATAGTAGGCTATACAGCTACGGAAAAAATTAAGAGACCAGTCTGGATTTTTCTTCTATCTTTATCTCTACATTAATTAATGGAAATGCTCTAAATGACATAATTTGTGTTGTGAATTTGGTAGAAATGTGTCAATAGTTTATAGTATGAAACCAAAATGTTCATTCTACTCAAACATTAACCTATAACATAGTGAAACGAGAGACACTGAACATTCAAAGTGGTCTCTTATTTTTTTCCAGAGCTGTATACATATATGTGTAAGAAAGCTATACAATAAAGAAGATAGTGATACATATGGATATTATTTGCCATTGTATGCACAATTGAACATTTGTAAATCACTGGTGTGGAAGGGTCATTGATTACAAAATATGGTGCAGTTCCACTCAGCAATGCAAACCCACGACTACATTGTTTTTGTAGTGTACACATTTGATAGAGATTTTAAATAATTTCCGTCGGTATATTAACTATGAGTGCTCTGTTCAAGACTCAAAGTATAGAATGGTTATCAGTGGTACAACAGTCATGTAGTAATGAATGAGCTGCAGGTTTGATATTGATAGCTGCTATAGCTACAATGTTGTTATCCTTTGTTACATACATGAGATAAACAGGTTTCCAACTGAGCAAGAACTATAGTTTGTGATGGCTTTGTGACAAGTTTGGAGTGAGGTGTAATTTTGCAAGCAACATGTGCTATTTGTTTTCGTCATTTTGTCTTCTGCCAAGGACGAGTGAATGTGAACTGTTATGAAAAAGTAAACTGTGAATGGAAAACTGTAACAAAGCAATCGAGAAAAAAAACCTGCAGTGATGGCGCTGAAAAGTTTGCAGGGTTATTGTTGTTTCTCCTCTGATGACAGAAGTTGGTTGCACTCACAGTTACAGTCCATTTTGATGGCTACCAAAAGTGACTGTGTGATAGGCCTATAGTTAAAAGATCAGCTTGAGTGCAAGTGTTCTTGACTGAATCCTCTTATGGCCTTGTTCAGGTGCATCTGTCATCTAGAATAGTTTTTTTTAAAGATTACTTCCAACAAAAAAGTATATTTTTATATATATATATTCTTTTATAATATATTTCATAATATATATAATATAATATAATATATATATATATATATATATATATATATTATTTATTTTTTTTGCATGGAATTTATGTCATAGGAAGTCTGAGAATTGTGGGTGACCCTGATTGAATCATGAAATATTAACTCCATCAATCTCTCACAGAAAATAAAAGAAAAAAATCCAGTTGTTGTTGTTGTGGTGGTGGTGTGTGTGTGTGTGTGTGTGTGTGTGTGTGTGTGTGTGTGTGTGTGTGTGTGTGGTGTGTGTGTGTGTGTGTGTGTGTGTGTCCTTCTATTTTGAATGCTGAAGCTTTTGAAGGAAAACATCTTCTGAAGGTGCATAGATTGAGAGACTGTTTGCTAATTACACAAATTGTGCAGCAAGATTTACTTTTGTATACATTTTTTTTTTCTTTTAAAGAAAAATAAACAAAAGTAAAGGAGCTGAAGAGTAATAAACCCAAGTAGGACCCCAATTGACAGTGTAGATTTTTTTCTTTTACTTAGTGTTTCCATTTTCCATCCTTTGTCTGATTATCGCTAGTAATTCCATATGGGCCGGGCATCATTTGGTTATTTAAAAGCAAACAAATCAATTAATTGATCAAAACATAAATCATGATGGAACATATGTTGTAGCCAATGTTGCTAAATTTAGGCCTTATCCATTCCACTTTGTGTTGCCATCTCTTTCTGCTTTTCTCATTTTTATCTTCAAAGGGTCAATATGTGTGTACAGCGACTTTAGAAGCTTCTGCCAATTGCAACATAAGCGACACAACCAAAGCAATAGGCTTGCAACATCCATGCTAAATTAAAAACATAAAAACAAAGCTCAAATTTAAAGAGCTCCATGGCTTGGAACATGGATTTGAATAATGTCCAGCTAGAGGGAAAGCAAAACAGAAAAAAGAACAAAGCATCAGTCAGGGGAATTGTTTTATTTTTTGTACGCAAAAATCAAAAGTGTCATATTGTACATACAGTGTGTGTAGTTTATGTAATGGAGTGTACTATCAATATTGAGCAATAAAAAACAACAACAGTGATTATACTGGGCTATAAGCTATGTCCACAAAAACACCCCCCTATAATTTAAAAACATATACCCTAGTATGCTGCCAGCTTCTGAACACCTGTTAGAGGTATTAATGAATACATTGTTTTTTTTTTTATATTCTCTGTGTTCCAGTAAATTGGATTGCTGCGAAAACAACAACAATGGGATTAAAGTGCTGACTCTTTAAATTTCATTTGTGGGGTTTTGCATTTGCATCCAGTGAACCTTGTAAAAAATGGTAGCCCTTTTTGTGCATAACCCCTGGCTGAGAATAGCTTAGGCCTACAGTGTTCACCTAAAAAGAATAGATGCAAACTACCTTTAAAGATCCTTAAAGCTGAAAGTGAGTGTTTAACCATTACTTCCTCAAACATACATAGGTTTCGGTCTTTACTGCATAGGGTCAGCCTTCTACAGAGAAAATGTCTCGCTTGCCGTTGATTTCACTTGACACAACCACTTGATTTAGCCAAACAGGGAAGATATGCATTCCCGAGGTTGGGGATGACTGGATTACCAAACTCTGTTGCGTCACCACTTTGTGATTTTGGCTAATGAGATGGCTGTTATTCTTTCCTATAGAGGAGCTGTCAGTTGCTAGTAGACCTAATTCTTCCTTGGAATTGTCAGGGACATCCTCAGCCTAACACATCAAGACGACGTAGCCCCATCCCCCCCCCCCCCATGTTTATGCATACCAAGTAACTCACAAATGAATTCAGACTGGCGCTCAATGACGGAGCAGACTTTCATAAGTAGAGGCAGGTAACAAGAGCTCATGAATTTAGATTTATATATAATTAGTTTCTCTGCGCATGCAAATGGATATGTTGAGGGTGATTGGTTAAAAGTAAGATTTTTTGGGCAGGCTAAAGTATAAACTTTTAATCATCAGCTGGCTGGACCCTGCTGACTTCCTAAGTAGAGCTATAGTGGAGCAGATGGACCTACCATTTGGCTCTGCACCACAAGAATCTGCAAATGTCCATGTGCACCGTTTTGTGTGTGTGTGTGTGTGTGTGTTAGCGCTTGTGTGTGTGTGTGTGTGTGTGTGTGTGTGTGTGTGTGTCCGTGCCCCAGGACTCACCTCTGGCTTCTACCATAACAGACAGCTCTGGGTCATTACGGCAGCAGGTCCAGGAATGACGAGTAATGAAGTGATGGATTGTGGATGGTGTGAATGCTCTTATGTATGATCGGTGTGTTTTGTGTGTGTGTGTTGTGTGTGTGTGTGTGTGTGTGTGTGTGTGTGTGTGTGTGTGTGTTGCTGCTTACCTGTGTGTTGTGTGTGTGTGTGTTGTGTGTGTGTGTGTGTGTGTGTTGTGTGTGTGTGTTTAAATCAGGTCACCTCCACTCCCTCTTGACCTTCCCCCGGTTTTCTCCAGCCCTCTGCACCCTCTCAGCAGCATCTCTATTCAGAGGTTATTATCACAGCGAGGGGAGAAGAAGCCACAACTATTTTAAAGTCAATAATTCACTGAACACACATACACACACACACACACACACACACACACACACACACACACACACACACACACACACACACACACACACACACACACACACACATGGACTTTAGTGTTGGATGATTGTAAAACATTAAAACGTGTTTGCCTATCTTATCTCAGAAAGACTAGCATTGCACTACACTATGTCATTTACTTCTTATTTTTTTCAATTACAGTGTACCTGACAGAGCCATTGTGCTTTGTAATAAGGAGCCGTACTGTTATCTTTTCAGTTTATTTTCCTCAGTGGTCATTGATAAGCAGTGTGTACCCCAGGCTGTGTGGGTGGATTCCTTTTTTTTCACACCACTGATCTTAATCTGCCTTTGCTTCCATTTTTGTTGTAAACAGTTCATGGGTCACTGTGATTAGGCTTATGAGTTGAGCTAAGGGTCAATCTGTGAGCAGACCACAGCTTGTATGATAATGCACTACATGATTACCCATAATGCATGTATTGCTGAAATTCTTATTTTGACTGATTAAATAGCTAAAAACAACAACAACACAATAATGCTACTACAAGAAAGAGGAATGAAACCAGGAGATTCATTGGGCCTCATGTACATTTCTCAATGTAAATGCTATTGGTATGTAACACTATCTGAAAGCAAAACAGCAATTTTCTATTTTCTCAATGTATATACATGTGTATAATCTAATAAAATAATAATTGAATTGGTAGACATGCCTTCCATTATAATGAAACATGAATTATTCGCACAATTACAATTCAGCATCCCAATAATCTCACGTGTGCTCCATTGAGATCTGGTACATAATATAATAGATATCGTTTTTTTATATATTTTTTTTATCAAACTGCAATTTCCACCGTCAATAATGAACATTTGCACTATTGTATCTTTACGATAAAGAGCCCTGTCCTTCACTGTGTTATCTTCACGATCAACATTTCTCCCATGTGGATTGTTGGTGGTCGGACTGTAAAAAAATAAAACGGTTGGTTTAGTGGCCTTTCAGTGAATTAATCAAAAGTATACTGTAAAAGTGATGGGGACAAAAAATAGGCTGTAGAAATGTGAAGGGGACATTTTTCATCTAGTGTAGAGTTTCAAATGCTGCAGCAAGGGTCATAACCAGGTCATAAAAGACGGACCGCACTATCTCCATCCTTGCCTCCATACTCTGGCTCCCTGTCGTGAATGGAATACAAATCTGTGCTATTAAAACAAAAATGTTGTCTCCTTCCACATACCACAGTGCCCAAGACCATGACATGTTTCTCTCATTCTCTATGAGGGAGCCGACTTAAAAAATGCACTTATATTCTTACTTCTCTAACTTTTTCGAAGTTTCAGATATTGAGCTTGCTCAAGATCTAAAAAGGGAGCTAAGTTGCTTTTGATAATGTATATTGATATCCAGATCCTTTACTTAAGTAACATTAATTGCTGTATTGGTATTCGACATTGTAAAAACCCTCTATTACCAGTAAACATGTACACTAAAATCTACTGGATTTACATTTAATAAGTAATAGGGCCTGTACGCACCTGCGCTCTGACCCCCGAATGTGGTAACTAGAGGATGCGAAAAGACAAATTTCAATGTGCTCGTGTACAACTGACAAATAAAGATAAAGATAACTTAAATATAATATAATGACATCATTATAGTGATGCTGTGAGTATGCCCCAACTCCCTAACACATTGTTTTTATTATAGATGTGTTGTTAAGAAAGATGAACATCCTCTCCCCCAAGTTTTCTTTATTTTATTTCATATTATTTAGCATGATAATAGACACAGAGAGATAACTGCATACAACATTAGCATTAAGTCTACCATTGCAAATGCATTAAAATATGTGTTGTAAGCAAAGTCATACACTCAGAGATTGAGTCTTTTAGTAGAAGCTCTTGTGCCGGTGCTTAATGAGGAAGTGTGCCTCAATAGTAGCCCTGTTATGTGTATGATACTGGATGTGTGATGAAATGACAGTTAATTAAGAGAAATAATGAGTAATGTGTGTATATGAGCGTTTGAAGTGCAGCACCCAGCACTCACTTTTTCCATCACAGCTCCCTGCCAGCACAATGTTTTGGGTTTATTCCCTTTCACTTTTCTATAGTATAACACCTCAAGATATACTATGATTCGGTCTGTAAGCATTGTTTTACTGTTGTAGCTGCTGTTGTAGTCGAGCATGTTTTAGAGCTAAGAGTTTCCTTAATATTTGCCTTCTTTTGACATATATGTTTTTACCTTTTAAAACCTCAAATGTGTATTTCAATGAATGGTGCAGGGCATTTAGAGAGGGAACCTCGCTTGGTGGAACTGCTACAACTCACTAAGGACATCAGGAACATGACAATGAGCCCCAACTGCATACCGATATTTTTCGTTGTTGTAAGGAGTCACAAACCCTAATGTATGGAACCATATGTGTATCCTTTAACATTTTATATAAAAAAATCAAATATGTTAAATCGTATATATGTCCTGCTCCATTTGGTGAAGTAAAAGTAGAATAAAAAGGGAGATTTTCCACCACAGGTTTGCTCTCCATGTCCCCTTGTTAAGTACAGCCCAGCAGATTGGATGATACTCATGAGCGTGCAGGTCAAAAGGGCTGAGTGCGGTGTCTCGTCGACACGGCCTCCCTTAAAACTGAACTGTATGACAAATACTGAGAGTTTAGAAAGCGCAGTGCACCATAGCAAGTGTTGTCTATGTCATTTATATTCACGACCATGACACTTGTAATTTATGCGTGGCTAAATTAGACAGCAGGGGCACACTGGTTCAAGTGCAGTGAGCGGATATATGCCTGGTGGGCTGGTCAGCAATCATTTTAGGTTTTGACTATGAAGTCAGGTTTGGGTTGCATTAGCTACTCATAAATACTATCACACAAATCCATAAACTCAATGTGTTAAGTATTTCCTTATAATAGATCAGGTTGAAACACCTCAAATTAAAACAAGAGAATAAAAACTAAGGGTTGAATAATGTGTAACCTTGGGTTCAATCCTAACCTGAGGCAATTAAGTTGGTAAAACTGTCTTTGTTGAACTTCTACAAGCTGAACAGTGGACTATCAAAATAAAGTGTTAGAATGACGTTTAATGTGTATCTATTGAGCCTAATTGTATGGAAGGAAGGAAAGCTTATCAGTGAATTACTCTGAAAGAGTGGTTTGTAATATGTATTTGAATGTGTGTTGATACCACGAAAAATCATCACCACTTGGATCCTTTGCGAGCAACATAATTTCAAGTTGACTATTAGCTTCCAGGGGCCTCATTTATAAAGCTTGCGTACGCCCAGAAGAGGGCGCACGCCAATTTCTAAGCAAATATTGGGATTTATAAAAAACAAACTTGACGGGAAGAGTGCGGTCCTCCACGCAAACTCTGACCCATGCGTACGCACAGAAAGTGGAGAAAAGAGAAACGGCGACTCCGTCGGCACATGTATGAAGTGCGAGAACGAATGTGTTTGTGTAAAATGAATCCAGATATAGGCCTATTATTATAAGCCATGTAGGTCTATCATATAGGGAGTTCCTTTGCAAAACGGATGAAGCCATTCTTACAACTAATAAAAACAATTCCTCCACGGATTTTTCCATGGAGTGATACCAACAAAAACTAAACGAATTAGGATCTTAAATAGCCTACAAACGGAGATATATGAGTGCAAAAAAAACGTTTGAATAAGCTCTGCAGTTATGGATAACCTATCTGCATGTTATTGGATTCATTCTGATAATATTGAGGTGGAATACAGCCTATTACTTTTACACTGACGCTGTTCTCGATGCCTCAGTCAGGCAGACAGGAGTACACAGTTCCACACACTAATCATAAGCCTACTGTACATTACATAGCCTACTGTGCTAATTTTTCGCGGCTTTTAGTCCGTTTTATCTATGTGTTTTTCTTTGTGTTTAAGCACGTCGTAACTGTGTTTTGAAAGGGACTGTGAAGTTTATTATTAACCCTCCGCCGCCCGTCACTGCACCGAGATGAATTCTCCGAATCTGTATCTCATGGGGGGTCTCAGTGTCCCCCGCTCGTGGCACAAACACTGCTGTGTGAGGATATGCACTTTTTTGCGTCCACTTTTATGTCGGATCGCTTCTTTTTATTTCGACCACAGCGTTCACAGAGATCGCCACAGGCTGCACTCTGACGCCTTTACCCTCACACTGTGCCACCAAACTAAATTTTCCCTGGTCGCCACTTCTCCAACGGGTACTTCGGCGTGACCGCAGTGATCCACACCGTGTGGAGACTATTTTTCCATTTCCCTTTCATTCGGCGATTGCCACTACCGCCTTCATGCACTCAGTAAATGATATTAATTTGGGCGTGTCAATGACTATGTATGGGTAAATATGGGCGTTACGTGAAGCCCGCAAAGGCTGCGCCACATTTAGAGTGGATTGTGATTTATAAAGGGAAACAGGCGTAGGACGTGAGTGCGCACTGTTTTATAAATCCGAATATTTTTGTTCGCACGTACATCCTACATTTCTTCCGTACGCCAGCTTCCACGTGAATCCCACGCAAAGCTTTATAAATGAGGCCCCTGGTCTTTCAGGCTGACATAGGGAGTACTATTGGCCAGTGCAGTGGTCCATCTGAAATAATCAAATCAATTTCGGTTAAATAGCCAAGTATTTCAAATAGCAATTTTCTTCAGAGGGTTATTGTTAGCCGAAGGGACTAAAACACCTTTAACAGTGCTAGGATGGTAAAGTAAGGTTTTGAGTGAGAGGACCACCCTATGTTTGCCTGAGGCTTGGATGTAAGACTAAAAGGTCTGGCTCAACCTCTCGGATTATAAAGCTGTGTTCTCCGGTATATGTATGTGCTGTAGATCCCTTGGGTGCTGTATGGTGCGGCGCCCAAAGGCCCAAGGCTTGTCATTCCTTTGCAGTATACTCCTTTACCCCGTAATTCACCAAGAGAGAACGAAAGAGGAAGAGAGAGAGAGAGAGATATTAATTTATGTCAGGGAAGTTCAGGGAGCCGTTTCTATTTTTTTGTTCCCTGTA
Organism: Ammodytes dubius; assembly: GCA_026122265.1. Lineage (NCBI taxonomy): Eukaryota > Metazoa > Chordata > Actinopteri > Uranoscopiformes > Ammodytidae > Ammodytes > Ammodytes dubius. The sequence goes on along the minus strand of CM047508.1, from coordinate 29,496,760 downwards.
TTATGTGATGTGGTATAAGGCTATTATCCCGAGACAACGAAGCTTCTGCAGTCTTGCTTTAAACACCTAATGAGCGATGAGTCATTCAGGTTGCTATGTTTGGGTTGTTATTGACTTTTGTGGCTTGTGGCATTTATTTCCTCCTTAATTATTTACTCTGCCCCTCAGTCCCCCTCCATTGCCTCTGTTTCTGACTGTGTAGATAAAAACACTGTGTTTGTAATGATGAAGAGGACGATGAGTTTCGGAAGGGACTTATTATGAAGGTGTGAAGAGAAAATATGACCGTGGGGTGAACAAAAAACGTAGGGATGAGGGAGATAAGGGTGTGTCACAAGGGAGGATTCAGCAAGAAATCTGCAACCACTGACTGCAATTACTGCGCCTTCTTGTCCATGGCCTCCTAATGAAGAGAACAGAGAGAGAATGCAGATTAAAGGGGTTAGAGGGGGGGAGCTGGGCAAAGGCATGTGGCTCTCTCTAGTCCTCAGAGGTGAATCTCATCCAGGGAATTGCTCTGTTCATACATAACAATGCTGGTGGGAGTGGGGGGGGGTTACATTATTCATCTCCGGGATCCAGATACGCAGTGAAAGCATACAAATAAATTGAGTGGGGATGTAGGAGATAAGTAGGCACACCGGACTGCTTGGGAAAAGCATTTTTTAACAGTACAGAGATGAAATGGGGAGTCAGAGAGAGAGGGGGGATGACCTGCAGTAAAGGTCCACAGGTCAGATTTGAACCTGTGACCACTGCAACAAAGGCCGGAGCCAATATGGTACGTGCTCTATCCTCTACACCACCGGAGCGCCCCAAAAATGGGCAACTTTTAAGATTACTTGCTTTTTACCACTTTGTCAAAAAATAAACTCAAGGATTGATAATAAACGTGTTTTCCACCTTTTGAAACTACAGCGGTTAAAAGTGAAGTTCTTGGATTTTCTTAAATATTCCATTAAGTAAAGAGAGGTCTGAGAAAAGAGATGGTGTAATTATCCCAATGTGTAATGCTGTCAAGGAGATTTGTGTTAGGTCCTGTTCATCTGACCTATATACAAAAAGTAATAGTTTGGAAAACTCAAAATTCCAAGGCAACAACGTTGAATGACGTTTGTTTCACTTGGTCCAAGTTCACCTCGCTTCATTAACTTCAAGCTGGCATCACCCATATTTTCACATATTCCAAACAATTTATATTTACAACCGTTTCTTTATTTTCTAAGTTAAAGTAACTGCAGTTTATGAACGATTACCACACAACAGATCATTTTCTGTTCCTAATTGAAATTGATTTTCAGTTATTTTTGTTATATTTGTGTTGTAACTTTAAAATAAAGACACAAATTGTGATCTAAAGCTTTGGAAAAGCTACCCCTTTTCCAACAATGTGAACCGGGTTCCAGTGCAGGACCGGTGCTTGTGCCAGTCTGCGGTGGATTGAACTTGCCAACCTAGAACCAGTTTGCTTTCCCACGGGCCAGAGAGCCACGTGACGTCATATCATCACTGTATATGCATGTATATGTCGACCGCCCAGCTCTGGAAATCTAGCATTGCTTTTGGCTTTGCTTCGTTAGCCTACACAGACATCCAGAGTGGATATGCCTTTGTTAGTGTGACTTGTATGGTTTTTAATAGTAGGTAAGATTTTGTTTGACATCATGTAGACACATACAAAGCGCTTGAAAGTGTTCTTCTCATAGAAACTGAACATTGAGGCATCAAGGCAAACCAAAACACCTTTTCACCTCTCCTGCTACATATGTTATTCAACCTCAAACTTCAACGATCCTTCAACACATTTGAAAATGTTCCCTTGTTCAAAGCAACAATATTCCAAGGACTTACTGTATGCACTCTCCAAAAATCATTATGTCAATCACCACTGAGGGTTTGATCTCAAAACATTTCTATTATCATAAAAAAACACATCTGGAGGGCTGTGCAGCATTGGTGGAGTTCTGCTTTCTGGGTTATCTCTGGGTTGCAAGTCTGTGTTGTGTCCTTTGTAAAATGTTTTTGTTAGTTGGTATCATCCTGTTTCATCTTCCAAAACATCCAAATATCCCTTCAAGTTTTTAACTTTTAATTAAAGAGAATATATATGTGCTTGGAAAAGGCAATTTCACAGCATTGCTTTTCATTTCTGTAGACAGTCCTCAGAGTAATTTGGTGTGTGTGCCAACTCTGAAATACTTAATTAGTCATCCATCACTCCCTGAAATGCATCCCACAATTAAACAGACAAGTTACACAGAGAAACAACAACTTAAGTGAAACTTGGTTACGTGACGGTTTAGTCAGTCCTCCATAGACTCATACAGTCGCTTTGTGTTCACAAGGACAAGTGCCCTCAAACTATTGGACTGTATATCCTTGTGCTTTTGCAAGGAATTCATGTTGTCATACCCAGTAGGTTTTCACCTTGAACATTTCAGCTGCAGCTAAACCAATTGTGCCTGTGCCCGTACTCTCTAATAGAAGTGAATAGCAAGAGGAGGGGGGTGACCCTCTGGGGCCAACTCAAATCATTTCCTTTTGCAGGAAGATTTAAGAGATGTTGTGTGTGGATGGGGTAGAGGCAGTGCTTGATCATCCCCTGTAGGGAGATGGATAATGTACTGGTGCTGAAGGATGAGGTCAAATTTGGGCAACATACAGATGTGCCTCACGGTGCAATTGGCTTCTCTACCATGGAGTGCTAGGGCATTTGCATTGCCAATTGACCTGTAGTAAGTAAATGCAAATGCCGTCCATTTTTATATCACAGAATATACTGTGAAAGGAATGATGAAACTATTAGAAGCAGAGATAGCGGACAAAATGGTAATCCGTAGAACAGGAATTCTACCTCGTCTAGGATTATCATTCAGGGATACTTGCTGCTGAGTCATTGCATTTTTATATTTCCGCTCTGAATGAAATGAACCATCTCAAGGTCAGAGGGTCTCGCTTAGTGTGAACGAGCTGGAAACCAAACAGGACTGAAGGTTGCACCATGCAGCATAATACACCCAGGATAATTGTGGTGTTTGGGAAAAACCTTAGCCAGGTCAAGTATGGGCTGAATACATCACTTAGTGCCCAGCTGCACTGTAAGCAATTGCTGTTAATTTACGTTTTCTTGTATTACGGTTATTTACTGTACTTAGCAATGCATTGTGGGAAGGTCAATTTGAAAAGACAGCTCAGAAGCCCTTAACAGTATGATAACGTTTTAAATTACAGTAAATTACAGTATTTTTTGGAAAGTGGGCGGGCAACAGCCTTTTTCAGGAACATTAGTTTGAAATTAGCCATTCCAGATAGGACAAACTTCGAAGGACATGTGTTACGCATCAACAAAAAGTCCAGCATTAGGTCTACTCTGCATTGATCGAGTGGAGCATCTACAAATGTTAAGGTAATATGTTCCTGATCAATTATTTACTCTTAAAAGGTGGCTTAATATAATGTTTGAAATTAAACTAATGCTCAGCAGCATGTCTATCAAGTGAGCATGTGATTTTAGAATATTGTTTACCAGTGAGGATGAGTTAACTAGCTCAAACATGTATACTTAAGTGCATGTTAGAGTCCATGTGTGTTCAAACCTACACTGTAAATAATTTATCTGTAAAATAACAGTAAAATGCTGGCAGCAGAGACGCCAGCAAGTTACTGAAATTCGACAGTACCCTTACTGTTAAATTAATTTACAGCCCTTTACTGTAATCGAAAAAACAGTATATTTCTGTATTTTTTGAATTTACAGTAAGATACTGGCAGCAGAGACGCCAGCAAGTTACTGTTATTAATTATACAGTATTCTTACTGTTTTTGAAAGTAAAGTGAAATGCAGTATCTGTGATTGTTTGAAAATAAATTAACATTCTGATTAGATGGTTGCAAGTAGATAACTGATAAAGGTTTACTTTAGACAGATATAATTTAAAGGTGCAGTGTGTAATATGACATCATCAAGAAAGTTCTACAAAGTTCTAGAATGCAACACTCCCTGGGTAACCCCACCCCTTTAGAATAATAACAGAAGCTACAGTGGCCTTCAAGGACAAGAACAATTCTACATTTTAAACAATGCACCTGATGACATTCCAACTATGACACTTTCAAGATGGCGGCACTAGGCCTTGGTCCAAAATATGCAGAAATATAGACATATATGAGACCCTTTCTAAGGGGAAAAAAAATAATTCAAAACATTTTTTTCAGCTATTATGCACTAAATTAAATGTACTTATGGATATTATAATTATTTTCTACAAAATCTGCTGGGAAATAAAACCCAAAATTCTACACACTGCAGGTTTAATACAATAACTCAATGTAGCAAATTAAAATATCAAACTTCAAACATATTTTGTTCTGTGGCCTAAAGACATATGCATAGCATACATTAATATTGAAGTGATGCAAAATAAGCAGTAAACAACTTAAAATAGTGTGAATCAAACATACTTTTATTAAGGGCAGTATTAACAAATACAGCTATACAATTTTGATGTATTTAATGCAATGCATTCTCTGTTAAACATCTATATGATCATTTGGGAAACTCATGGAAGCCTTGTGGTTTACCTCTTAAGGTAGGCTTGTCTTTTACCTCTTAAAGAGTTGTGTGAGAGATAGGAGCATTCTTAGCTTCAGAAAGAGTCTGGGTGTTTGTAGACTGCTGTTATCTGAGAGGCGTCTTCTGGGTCGGGTAGAGATGACCATCACCTTGCTGTCATTGCTCCCCCATCTTGATTTGTTCTAGTGTTGAGACTGTAAAACAGCAACAAAAAAATTGTCAAAATATATCTAGAATTGGGAATTTACAGAAACAACTCTGAGTCCATGCTGAAAAAGCTGATGAAGTCTGTTGTGACTAAATGTTGCTTCATCACTCCATCAAAAGTGGAGGAGTGAGAGAGAGAGAGAGAGAGAGAGAGAGAGAGAGAGAGAGAGAGAGAGAGAGAGAGAGAGAGAGAGAGAGAGAGAGAGAGAGATGAGAGAGAACACACTGACCTGATACATGTGTATTGACTGTAGCTGACTTCTTCTGGACCCCCACACCATGTCTTCTTGTAGGGAACTGTTCCCCGGATGGCCTTTGTGCATTTCTCCAGATTAAGGCTATACCATTGAAGCATCTGAAATCAGAATAGTCAAAGATTAGACACTGACTGTAAAAATTTAACTATTTTATGGGTTCAAAATTGACAATGTATTACACAGGGTTCTCAACTTTTGGAAATTGTTTAGAGTGAGACAGAAGCGGATTTCCCATGCGAGCGCGCGAAGCGCGCGAGCGAAATTTTATTGTGTGTTTTTAACACAAGTTCAGTTCAATATAATTTCTTTGTTTTAGTTAAAATATAGCCTATTGTAGTAATTTTATGATGAAAGTATAACTGGATTAATACAAAATGCCAGACTAGTGAGATGGCTGTAGGCCTAGGGTAGTTGTTCGGGGTAGTTATTTCAGTAAAACTCTTAGTTCAGTTCAGCAAATATGGATACTGGATATTACTGATGCTCGCTGTCGCTTCGAGTGGCAGATTTTGAGGCCTTCAGGATAGGGGTTTTCTGGCTCCCACTTGAAGCACTGTGGCTCCACACCAGCCATTTAGACCATCATAATGGAGGACAATGTTCCTTCTAGGGCTAGTCTGTTTCTGGTGCTGGTGAAGACCAACCATGGAGAAGACTCTTTTAGTGTCCGCATTTGAATGTGGGAGCACTAAAACCAACTTGGCCCCTCAACTAGTAGGTGAAAAATCGAAAAGCAAGTGCAAAACAAAAGCATTATTAGCTATGTCTTATGGGCTTCATGAGGGGCCTCTAAGGCCCCCACACACATACAGGAATAAACTTTCTACATGTAAATTATATACTGTTCATAAAAAGTAGCTTTCCACCCTGTATCTGTTGCAATGGGCCCCTCCATCATATAACATGGGTCTGCAGACCAATCTTCTGAAATGTTTTTACAGTTGCAGAGTAAAGAGTGCTGCCTGTTTAAGAAAAATAATGTTCCTTCTGCAGCTCAAGATTTGATTTAAATCTAAATTTTCCAGATTGATTTTTCAGATTGATGCATTTTACTTTAAAACTGTACCAATTTTCTTCCAGGGGGCATGCCCCCGGACCCCCCAACAAGGTACAGGATATCTCCCACAGTATCCCAAAATCCTGTGGGAAACACTGACTCCCTTAATATGTTTATGCCAGTAAACGTATGTATCTTTGCAGAAAAGTCAATGTAACTGACTGGATAGGGAGGGGGGCGGGGGGCTTTAAGAGTCTGGGCCTATTATCTCATAATCCGTCTATGAACCAACTAGTTTCCACAATCTTTTTAATTTTTGCGGGGAGCATGCACAAGCATTATTCATAGAAAAAAATAAAAAAATAAATGTGGGGGGCCCCACACAGGGTCTTGAAACGGGCCCCGAGATCGTTAGGACCGCCCCTGCACGCTTGTCGTGTAGCTTGACGAAACGATGCGCCTTCTCTCTGCCCGCTCGGGCCCGGCTCTCGCAGAATGCATTAGTGGGCGCAACAAACGCCACTGTCCCGGGAGAGATTTTTCTTTCCTCGGGACAGCTGGTGAAAACAGAGAACAATTTCGGGAAAAACGGGACGGGTGGCAACCATAGTATAAATAAGGTGGCAACACTAGGTGATGGTGGTGAAGGCCAGGATTTATCGAAGCTATAGGCTATATAAAAAAAATTGTTTGGCAGAGTTATAATTTGCGTGAGAAATGCAATTTGTGGCGTGGAGCGTGTGAATTGCCTGAAATGCGTGTGTCTCACTCTCATTGCGTGAGGGTTGAGAACCCTGATTACACTTGAAACAGTTGATATATTAGGCTTCAATTCAAATGTATAGGTGGCATGATATGATAATCAGCTCCACTGTGTCAGCTCTTAACAAGGAGCTAAAGGCTATCCACTAGCTAAAAACAACCAGTAGGCTACTACTCAAAAGAAAAGACTCACTAATGCTCAACACTCTTGTGATTAAAACACAGCACCAAAAAATCAAATTCCTGCAAGAAAGAAAAATCCCTGTGAGGAAACATTTATAGTTTTACCTCTGCAGATCCAACTCTTTTGCTCCTTGCTGTTTGTGAAGCAGCTTGAAATTTCACATGTGTCTTGGGACCATAACAGCTTTTGGCCGAGTGTAGCAGTAATAACCAGCCAGAAGATTCCATTTGTTTTGGCTGCACACCTTTGTGACTGTTAAATCACGCACACAACACTCACTACAACAAGAACGCTGTCATAACATCCACTTTTAACACTACATGGTGCCCCGTTGTAGTTACCCTATGCCCTCTCCCCTAAAGACAGCCAGTCATTTCAGTGAATGTTAGTGCCCAACACACATGTCAACAAGTTAAGGTGAATTGTGACCATGTAAAGTTTCTAACACACAGCCTAGGATCTGTAAACAGATATATCAAGTCTGAAAACATAAACACTTCTCCAATCAATATGCTACAGGAAGTGTTTAGGGATGTAAGTAACAATCCTATTGGACAGGTATAGTTAGTGAAGACTGATGTTGCCAAAGCAAGGACAGGGAGGAAATGAGTGTATTTGCTTTGGTGGTAAGTGCAAATATCAACAAGTGTTCTCTGAAATCCCTGACTCCAAATGTGATGGCATTGATGTGGCATGGGAGAAGGATATGGATGAAGGGCATTTGGCCAGTCCCACAGGTTGGTCCAGACCCAGGTGGGCTGGCTTTAGGCGGTTCACAGAAACATGTTATGCTTTTGCTCAGCGCCAATGCACACTATAAAGGGTTATTCCCCAGTCCATGCTTGAAGAGGACTTATAGAAAAACACACTGCTATTTGTGAGATAACCCAAAGACCACACACTCTGGACATAAAACAATGACTTCTGTTTACCTGACAGAACATACTGTACATGCTGAAGAGACAACAGCTAAGCATAATCAAATTGCACAGCACAGGTATAGAAGTAGTATATCTCACGAACACACAAGACACATCATCTTGGCTAACAAGATCACTCTTCAATTGCCAGCCCGTGTTTAGTTCACATACCAAACAGCTCCCAAGTCTGCCCAAGGAAACACAACATCACAAACTGCTGTTTAATTAGACAGCTGCTCACACCACAACACACAGCACCACTCACCAGCCAGCTTTAACTTTGTCAAGGTTACACATTTATGCAAAGGAGCTGTAAAAGGTCTCTTTCGGAGTGCTTTTGTGTGAGTGTGTGTGTGTTGTCTTGTGCCAGTAGCCGTTGGCAGCCTCTGGAGGTAGGCGTATTGCCAGTCCAAACAAGCTTCTTTGGAAATGCTCAACACATTACTCTGATGTTAATCTAACCAAAAGATGGGGGTAAAATGACCCATAGGCGATCATTTGTCACTTCCATCTCCTGCCAACATCTTGTTAGGAATGCAGTGTGCACCTGCCGTGGTGGATACATGTTTTCAGCCAGAGATTGGTCATTCACTTACCAGCTGGCATGCCTCAGAAGTTGGTGCTTTTAGCAAATACAAATAATAACTAGTCGAATGAAATGGATAGAAGAAGGCAATGAAAACATACCCAGAGTGCACACAATGTCACATTCCATAAAGACTTAGAACCATCACTGTTAACACATTGTCCACAATGTACCCAGCTTTGTGCCAAGGTTTTGCCTTCTTTTTGTGTTTCTGCTGACGGAGAGAAAGATGGATGAGAGCAAGGCTTCAGGCCAGAGTGTGTTGTGTTACATGTGTGGGTGCACTTTAGTGTGTCGGTGGCGATATACTATACTGCTGAGAATGTCTCTGGCTATCCTTTTTCCTGCGTATCATGCATTTTGCTGCCAAGACTTAGGATTTTATAGGAATGCCTGAGCAAGTTATGCATGTACTCCTTTTTTATAGGGAAGAAAAACTTGTTCACTTTTCTTCCCTTGTCTCAGTTTTTTTGTCCTCAGAGCTTGCTGTAAGTGTGTGTGTGTCTCAGTGTGTCTGTGTTTGTGTCTCTGTGTGTGTGTGTGCATGCGTGTGTGCGTGCGGGCATGTTTTACTAATGTAGCCTACTCTGCTTCGACACATAACATATTTGGCTTAGAAAACTGAAGAAAATAAAAACATATTAAAACATATATATATATATAATATATGATATATAATAAAGAGGAGGATCATACTGAGCTGGGCTCATTGATCTTATATAGCTCACGACAGGGCCGAGTGCCATTTGTTTTCATGCAGAGGTTAGATAGTGCACAATGGAGGTGGATGTGGATTCAGAATCCCATTATAGATCCTCGTCTTGTTGAGACTTTCCTTTGCGCTTGCCTTTTCATAGAGCAGAATTGATGTAGCACCCAAGGACAGAGAATACATCTTGAAAGGAAATCACCTACAAGAAAGTTTGCTCCGAACATTTAGAAAATACAGAAACACCCCACACCTACTCATTCAACATGGCTGGTAAAAAAATTAAATGCTATGATAGGAAAAAACCTTTGCAAAGTGTTGGTCGATCAATGGCTTATTTGTACCCTAGTGGCTATTTTCCCAGCCATGCATTATAGAAAAAAGTACCTGCCGAAATATTATGTTAATTATCCATCTACAGTATGTTTAAACTGATTTAGCTTTTGAGGTCAGATAAGGCAAAAGTTATTGGTAAAACAAGAGCCTTTCTAAATATAATGTCCTACCATTGTGTTTTTGTTGTCGCCCATGCCGTGCACTATCGTTTTGTTTTGTTATTATTTGAATGCTGTGCTCCATACCATGTACTATGGTTCGAGAGCCGTAAGTAAATACATGAAATGAAACTAATTAATTAATTATCCACTTTAATGGAAGGTGGAGGAACTAAACAAGAGGATTTCACCAGCCACAAAGTTGTTCACTCCTTCGAGCATCCATGGTATACTACATCTCAGCTGTCAGCTAATGACCAGCTAAAGCCCAAATTACCTCTAAATACATAGGATTTCATTGATTACTTAAATTTGTATTACATTTACATTGTGTATGTTATCAGAGTGGAAGCATATAGTGTATTATGCCAGAAACCATCAATAAGGAATTTCTCATGCACCAGCGCGAGGTACAGAGAGGCTGCTGTTCCTAGGCAGCTGACTGCCAGACTGAGGATCTGAATGTTTGTGCTGCACTTACCTTTTAGCTGTGATGAGGATTGCCATTGACCTTTTACACTGGCACAATACTTCATATCAAATGCTCTCTGTGTTCAAACTGGCAAAATGCGGACTGTGTGGGCTAAATTAAGTGAAACAGTTGGCTTTCTGCCTGTGTTTGCTCACCACCAGCCATAGTTGAGATGTTTTTTAATGGTAAAAATTAGCCACCACTACCAGGACTAGGTCATTTGTTAAATGTGACGTGAGTGTGTGTGTGTGCTTGCCTGATTAGACTGTGTTAGGGCTGCAGCTAACGATTATTTTGATAATCGATTAATCTGTCGATTATTTTCTCGATTAATCGATTATTAATCGATTTGTTTTGGTCCGTAAAATGGTGAAAAATGTTGATATATTTTCAAAAGCCCATGTTGAGGTCCTCAAATGTATTGTTATGTCCAAAACACACAGATATTTCAGTTTACCGTCATAATAGGATTAAAGAAACCAGAAAATATTCACATTTGAGAAGCTGAAATCAGAGAATTTGGAAATTTTTTATTAAAAAATTACTCAAAACGATTCATCGATTATCAAAATAGTTGTCGATTATTTTAATAATCGATTAATCATCGATTCTTCGATTAATCGTTGCAGCTCTAGACTGTGTCTTAACTTTTCTTTTCTTTATTCTCCTCCACCTTGCTTCCTCCCACTGTGACACCCAGCTGTGGACATTATTAAGTGAACAGACATTGAATTCACTGCAATTTGTACTCAGTGTGATATTCAACAGTGCATCTGAAATGTCATATTTGATACATTTCCTGTTAGTCTTAGCGATTTGTTTTTTATGGATTATGTTGCCCCTCCTCTGTGCGCAGGTCATGGTAGTTTCTTCAAAGATGGGACAAGCTTGGCCAGCAGTGTCAATACATCACTATATGGTAATGTGGTCTCTTCTAAATGCTTTGCTGCTAACAAATAGCAATTTCCTTCTACCTCCCAAGTCCCAACCACACAGAAGTAGCAATTTAAATGGAAGGGTACACGCATATCCATATCTTGTTTGTACACTTGCCCAACACGCATGTATTGCTTGCTTTTAGTTGGCATATTTGATACGGGGCTTGTGCTTACAACCCAATAACTTGCACATGCCAGTCTGTAAGCCAGTCTGACCTTGAGGTTTTGTTTACAAGTATGAATCCTGCCGTGATATGCATGCTGATAAGGTGTAGGCACAATGGCCCAATCACTGGGATTAATACATGTATTTACCTGTATCAATGGCACTGCAGTGTTTAACTACATATTGTGCTTGTTTGTTCCAGCTACCAAACACATTGGTTATATGCTTCCCATAATGCAACTGGTTCCTATGCTAGCCATAATGCAACTTCATAGCATTTTTCTTAAGTCCCTTCCTGCCTTGTAAAAAACCCAAGTCAAACTCCAAATTACCCAAATAAATAGACATTTAAATAGTAGTCTTCAAGCCCCAAAAAACATGAAGATGACATCACTGTGGCACTTTGGCAACATCAGTTATGTTCACAAACTTGACAAAAATCCTCCAGGTTCACAGAATCCAACTTTTATCCAACTTTTGTTCACAGGCATACTTACAAAGAAAGCCATTGTCTGCATGTCACTGTGCACGGTAATGAATCCAGGTAATACTGATGAAATACCATGCAGGTGGTGGTTGTATGCTGTTGCAAAGAAAGTGATTTGCAGCTATTTTCAATCAGGCAACGTATGGTTATTTCTGCTACATTAAACAAGGCTCTCAGAGGGTAGAAGAAAGACTACAGTAAGCATTTACTAATGATGTGCTACAACTATCACCTTGTGGTTTCTTGATTGTAAGAGACAGGAGAATAAAATAATGTATAGTGGTGATCATAAGTGGACAGAACAATAGGATATAAAAAAAACATTCTGGCTGTAAAGCAGCAAGTATTGTTATTGTCAGGTATTATGTGTTCTATTCTCCTGAGGCCATTACATCACACAGCATGCATTATTTCAACACAACCTGAAACTGGAAGGTATGTGGGTTCAGACCCTTCATTATACTGTACAAAATGCCCCCCTAAGAAAGAAAACAGTAATTCTAGTGTAGAATAGGAATGTATATTTGAATTGCAATAATATCGGGCTCACACAACTAAAGCCTGTAATATGTTCCACATGCTTTGCAATTTCAAATCAAAGGCATTATTCAGAAAAACTACTAACCCCTAGGAGACTACCGGGCTCTGAATCAACAGAGCAGCAGCTGCCATTTGATTTTTTAATGCCACACAATGAAGCCTTTTTATTCATTGGTGCCTTTATTCTAACATTCACTAATGCTAAATGCACTCACTTCATGGAGAACAGTGCATGGGAAGTCAGTATTTGAGAGTGGATTTTTTTTGTCCTTACATCAGTCTTACATTTATTTCGTGTCATTCCCCGAGTCCTTCCTCTTTGATCAGCGGGGCCCCGCGTACACGCACTCTCGCCAGAGTGATTGTGACTAACGAGATGGGGAGAAAGTCGGGGCACCTCATAATGTGTATTAATAAAATCACTCTATAGTTGCCTGCCCTTCCACGCAGACCTCCTGCCAAAAGAAATGACAAAAAGGCTATTGCTAACAAATGGGCAGGAGCATTTGCACGTTTGAATACAGCCTCCCAGCGGCAAAGCACCGTCATTTACGATGCAGTGGTGGGGCAAGCATGAAGAAGCAGAGACATGAATTCTAGTTACATTGCATTAGTCTCTAGTGTGTTTCAATAAAAATTGGCCTCTTGCTATCACATTCTTCAGAGGAATAGCAGATCACGGCTCGACCCCCCCCCCCCCCCCCCCCCCCATAGTGTTCTTGTATTTTCTAATTTATCTGTCCCACACTGCGGTAACTTATCATAGGAATGTCCAATTATTGTGTATTTCTCCTCATTGGGTCATGCATTTCACACTATTGTTGCTCCTAAAAATTAGCTCTCGCTCTGTGCTACACAGGGCTACAATGCTTTGCAGCAGATGCAAAAGAAAGTTGTCATGTGCATTGGACTATATATGCTGTATTCACAACACACATTTTCAATTCACTAGCCATTGTTGTTGAATTATTTAGAGAAAAAAGAAGTGTGTTGCTAACAAGGCATGTGTTGTATATATCTCCAGTCAACCAGTTGCAGTGATAAAGGAACGTCACCTATGTGCTTAGTGTGTGGCATTTTCTACTTTAAAAAAAAAATTGTTTAATGCTTACATATGACCTGTAATCATTCCTGTGTGGGCTACATGTCCCGGTACATGTGGAGTTGTATTTATTTAAAATATATTCTGTACAGTTTCTCTTGTGTTCACTGCAGTATAACATTTGACCGGGCCTGCTGTCTAACCACAACACCACCCAACCGAGAGTATCTCACTGGCATGCTAATGACCTCTCTGTCTTCCAGCACTCAGTTGCTGTGTGTGTGTGTGTGTGTGTGTGTGTGTGTGTGTGTGGTGTGTGTGTGTGTGTGTGTGTGTGTGTGTGTGTGTGTGTGTGTGTGTGTGTGTGTGTGTGTGTGTGTGTGTGTGTGTGTTGTGGTGTGTGTGTGTGTGTGTGTGTGTGGTGTGTGTGTGTGTGTGTGTGTGTGTGTGTGTGTGTGAGTGCGTGCGTGCGTGCGTGCGTGCTGCGTGTGTGTGGTGTTGGCTAGTGTGGGGTAGAGTGACAGATAACTGGCCTTTTGTTAGGATCTGGTTAACGCTACTATATAACGTGACCTTGTCTACTCAATCTATCTTCCATACAAGTGGGATTTCTACTTATCACACGTACACACTGTCTCTCAGACCACTTCACCGGCAGACTTTTAGGACATTTTGAACATAGGAAAAAAACTAAGAGCCCAATGTGAGCCATTCCTGTATACATCTGTATGCAAAGGAGCACCTCTTGTCTCCCCTTCAGAGCCCAGCAGTCCCTTTTTTAAGTGGTCTTAATGTGTGTGCGCTTTCATAAACAATCTCCAAGATAGCTCAAAACATCCGGGAGCTTTGAGGAAAAGGCAACAGACACTGATCGTTAAGGGGCAATGGAGGGAACAGATTTTTCAAGCCTCCCTTTGCTGCAAACATTTTAGCACTCCTTACCTAATGCACTTCCATTAACACCTCCATACACACCCTCCATGTATCAATTACCACACTGTAATTCCTTCCCAGCCATGCATGCATACATCTGCTCATCCATTTTGCTCTAATCTAGCCGCAAAGCCTACATGTCACAGTAGGCTACAGCTGCTGGGGGGGAGGGGGGCGTATAACCCGGGCTTTTTCACGTCTGATCTGGTGCTTAAAATCTGCTGATGCTGGAAATAAGGCTTAACCGCACCGCCCCACTCTGGTTCAATCAGGCTGCCGGGGCTCAGCACGGGATTACTCATCCTTGCATATTGCACCCGAACAATTGCATTATATCAAGAGATAAGGGCACGAGGAGTGATCGTGCAAGTTTGTGCAATTGTGTTCATGAAACACACACGTTCATTCTACATTCAGGTCACAGTATGTTACTTGTATCCATGTGCAGAGTGGGAGGAAGTAAAGTGAAATAGTTTGGAATGTGTCTGATTCAAAGTGATCAAGCAAACACCCCCAAGAGACAAAACAGAAATGCACCACGTGCAGCGAAAGACAGCAATTCACATCTGATTAATGTATTTACTGATTCATTAAATTGCTAAATGCAATGCCTAAAATGTCACTGTGCAGATCATTAAACACATCGTGGAGTGAGCATTAGATCATGGCCTATTAAGCCAGCGCTTGATTGGCAAGTGGTTAAAATAAAAATGCTCTCTCTGGTTCCCCATTTATGTCGAAAAAGAAAGGCACGCACTTACAAAACTTGTGTTCTTGCTCAGATTTGAAAGTGGATGCAATTACCTACTAAGCTACAGCCTCATGGCAACCATGGCAGTCTAGACAAGAGGTGATTCTGTCCGCTAAAGCTATTCATTGCTATGCTCCAACCTGTTCATGGCCAACTGTGTTTTGTGCTCTTAGATTCACTTTGAATATCCAACCTGTTCAACCTCTCTCTCTCTCTCTCTCTCTCTCTCTCTCTCTCTCTCTCTCTCTCTCTCTCTCTCTCTCTCTCTCTCTCTCTCTCTCTATTATTCTATATATATATATATATATATATATATAATATATATATATATATCACTTAATTCACAATTCGCTACAAAAAGAACCAATTTAACATGGTCAGAGCAACACCATGTATGCATATTTCATTACTGGCTACCTAACATCAAACTGAATGTGTGTAATTTATTTTATTTATTATTTCTTAACTGTATTAACTACAAAAAGTCTTATCCAAGAAAGGGTTCATGGTGCATTGCACATTATAATACTGTATACCTGAGCAGTATATGTTTGTAAAAGAAGACACATTATAACATTACAGGTGGAACTAAAAAGAAATGTAATGTCATGGAAAAAGTTCATGTTTCTTTCTGTAATTGAATCATAAGAATGTGAGACTTTCATATATTTTACATTCATTATATAAAGTGATCATTTTCAAGACTTTTTTTTGTGATGATTACGGCTTCCGGCTCATGCAAACTTTTTGAATTAGATTAGCCTACTGAAAACATGAATACTGAATAGTTATTTATATATATATATATATATATATATATAAATATATATATATACATAGTATATATAGTCGCAACATTCCTCTCCTCTTCTGCTCATTCAGCCCTTATTCCCCGGTCCTCACTCGGCTGTGTCTCACTGAAAGGGACCTCAGGTGGTGCTGTTGTCCTGACAACCAATGAGGGGAGCATCACATCCAGACGGCTGGATAATCTGAGGAGGAGAGAGAGAGAAGAGACAGAGAGAGAGAGAGAGAGAGAGAGAGACATAGAAGAGACAGAGAGAGAGACAGAGAGAGAGACAGAGAGAGAGAGAGAGAGAGAGAGAGCAAGAGAGGAAGAGAGAGAGAAGAGAGAGAGAGAGAGAGAGAAGAGAGAGAGAGAGAAGAGAGGAAGAGAGAGAGAGAAAGACAGAGAGAGAGAGAGAGAAGAGAGAGAGAGAGAGAGAGAGAGAGACAGAGAGAGAGAGAGAGAGGAGACAGAGAGAGAGATGAGAGAGAGAGGTGGTGGGGGGTGATTTTCCCAGACTCTGAACAGAAGCCTGCCTCTCTCCATATCGCCGTTGCTGGCTGTGCCTTCCCTTTACGCGGGGAGCATTACGCACCAGTGGACTATAGAGCGGCGAGGATAACAGGCTGCTAAAAGTATCATCGTATCATTCGGACTGCTTTGGACCTTAAAGTCATCCCGCGTTTTTTCAGAGAAGGGTGGACAACTTAACTCGGGGTTTTGTTTTTCCTTTCACCCTTGGATCTATTGCTCCGTGTTAAGGCGCGCATCTGTGCTTTCAAAAATGCAAGTCGGACGCAAATCGTGTTGGAGGCAATTGCAGGCATCGTTTTTCAGACTGCTATGTCTTATCCCCACAGGATTCCCCGTCCGGAGCGTGGACATGCAGCGGGCCACCGACAACATCACCATCCGCCAGGGCGACACGGCGATAATAAGGTAAGAGAGTCCGCTTCTAACTTTCCTCTTCTCCTCCTCCTGCTCCTCCCGGCTCTATCCTCCCGATGCACAGCAGCATCCGAACGCCAGCTGCATGATGCTGATCGCGGCAACACAAGTGATCATTTCATGGAATGGTTCATTTGTTGAATGAGATTATTGATCCCAATTCCCCTGCGGTAAACACATTTTACACAATATTACAAATACGTAAAGAGAGGTTGGAAGCGTTTGGATGAGAGTTTGTTGGCTCAGGGTTCCAACTTTTATCCCACCAACCAGTCCTGTTATGAATGCATATCGTATTTCTACAATAGCCGACATATATCCCTATGTTGGGTCTCTAATTACTTACTAGTGATCGATAATTCCATCCTTAGTATCTTCCTATATTAAATTACGCGCATTTTTGATGAAATCCCTCTCCGGAGCAAAAGGCTTAAACGCCTTCACTTGACATGATGCACACAGAGCACCGATACTGCTGTGTAGGTCACTGTACTGAAGCTCCTGTTTCTTTACTTCATTCAAAAACATCTTGAATCTTGATAGCGCAAAGTGCGTCACTCACGGATGGCGGAGCGAGCCGCGGATTAACGGCGACCACGGGGGATTCTAGACACAGATAAGAGGATGACAAGAGGAGACCAAACTGAGCGGGTCTGGTCTAGATTTTTTATTTTATTTTTTTTTACGAATAACTGCGGGCTGTTTAGATAAGATTGATTGAAGCCTGCGGGAGACAAGTAGAGGTATTGGTGTCAAAAAATGCTTTCATTTAATTCGAACTCCATTCCAACACTGTTTGCAGCCCCATTGAATTCTTAAGCCCCCACTCTCCAAATCCAGTTTAGTCTGTTATGCAGGGGGTGGGTCAGTTTGTGTGTCAGTAAAAAAAAAAATCACATCCTCCCACTTAGTTATAAACCCCTAGACAATGCAAGATGTCAGCTCAGTGCTATTGTGATACTGCTGGGCAGATGTCACTGACCAGACCACGTGATCCGAGCCATGTGTTTGTGGCAGTTTAAAATACAGGAGAGGGAGGGGGATTTAGATTTGGCTGGTTTTTGGTAAACAAGGTGCTTTGCCTCCCCCTTTCCCCTCCTCTCTTCATCTCTCTCTCTCTCTCTCTCTCTCTCTCTCTCTCTCTCTCTCTCTCTCTCTTTCTCCTCTCTCTCCTCTCTCTCTCTCTCCTCTCTCTCTCTCTCTTCTCTCTCTCTCTCTCTCCTCTCTCTCTCTCTTCTCTCTCCCTCCCTCCCTCTCAATAGTCTGCTCTGTATAGGGAAGTCCAGAGGAATAATAGGCTGCACACAGAACACTCAATCATATTGATTCTGTTCCTCCGTCCCCTCTGTCTTCCTCTGTCCTCTCCCTTACTTACAGTATTGGCTGTATTACAGCACCAGCACCCAATCTTGCCTAATGACTGTGGGAATGTATAGGCAAGTGTGGGATAGACCTTTAACACAGCTTGTCAGTAAGCCAGTACACGCACCAACGCGCATGACACCACACACACACACACACACACACACACACACACACCACACATACATGCAACAATGTTTTTCCTCACATGTGCGCCGATCTACAGACATATACATATGCACAAACATGTGCGCTGAAATGCCCTAATGCATGCACACACACACACACACACCACTACATACACACACACACACACACACCACACACACACACACACACACACACACACACACCACACACACACACACACACACACACACACACACACACACACACACACAACACACACAACAACACACACACACACACACACACACACACACACACACACACACACACACACACACACACACACAAAACACAATGAATAAAACCCTAATGGATTACCCCCTTGCAACCAGGTGCCATCCATCCAGGTATCTGCTGATCAAATTAGTCAATCGACTTGGTTACTGTTGAACACACGAGGGGGTCACAGCTATTTGTTTCACTTTCCAAATCCAATTGACTGCGTCTATCTCTGTTCGCTGTTTTCATCCGTTTGATCACCGGAGCCAAATTAGATCCTCCTTTCCAAGTAAACCGCTCGCATCCTCCTAAATCTGATGCTTTATTATCCCAGATAAACAAATCTTTGCACAATTATCCGTGCTAATACCTCGGTGAGTTGTCAAAAATTAATTTGATGGTCATGATGTGTTTTGTTGGCTTTAGGGATCAGTCTTATTTATTGTTTGTCAGTCATGCAACGATAAACTGCAACGCCCAGACCCCCATGGCCCCATAGAAAAAGCACAACCCATTTTTCACAACCAGTTTCCACCTGACAAATTGGGATGAGGGTTGGGGTTTGTTTGTGTGTGTGTGTAGCCTATGTGTATGGGGTTTACACTATAGGGCTAAACAATGCGAGAACTTTGAGCAGGGGTGGGAGAGGCCGTGGGCTAGTAATTTGCCGAGCTACACAGTGTATCTGATTCTATAAGCTGGGTTCTTTTGTGACGGCAGGGGTTGATATTGGTGACCTGGGGCGTAATAAGGGCCCGTGCTCCTTTTAGTGGAGCTGGTGGGCTGCATTGGTGACATTCACTGCACAAGAGGAGAGATGTCGGAGTGGAGAAACAGCGTGAGGCCAAAGAAAACAACCGCTGTGACAGAACACACAGCGTGCAGGCCCTCACCGCTGAATTGTTTACCAGGGGCCCGCAACTGTTACATGCTGCATAAATAAGCGAACTAAGTCTCCTCTGTTCAAGCATATAACTTTCAGTTTTGCATTGTTCCAGCCCACTGTGAAAGCCTGTGTCAGAGGTATACATACTGCATATATCTAGGCTTTATCATAGCTATGGGTGCATGTATGTCATGAGAATATGCATAATCTTAGCTCATTTAAGAACACACATTTAAAAGAGCAAAAGGCAGTACAGATCAGAGATTAAATACTCTTGATTTGCATCAGGCTGAATTAATAAGAAACCGTTGAAATATTAACAGGCATTCCAAAGTAGGCCAATGCTTTTTATTGTGTGTTGCTTTTCCACAGCAAAGCTTTGTTCGCAAATTCTCATTTTCCATCAGACTCTATCATGCACATTAACTACAAATATTGACAGATATATGTACCCACCCACCCACACACACACACACACACACACCACGTCGACTGAAATACAGTGGTAGCCTGTTCTGCTTTAAGTCAGCTTCAGATGCAAAGGTTTAGCTACTCTTGACCTCCACGCCCTGACAGCCTAAGCAGACAATCAAGGGGTAATCTGAAAGAGATTATACACACTCTGTTGGATTGGCTGACATAAACATGTTCACACCAGCGTTTGTATTGCAAAGTAAATGAGAGCTCATCTGATTTACAGCTGGCTGTGGGAGTAAACTCCAGTCAAATCAACCATAGGGTTTTGTGATATAGCCTAGTTTTTTTGGCATCCTAAACCAAACTTTTTTAATGTGCTGCAACCCAAATTCTCCACTATTTTAATGAGCTAGTTGGTCTGTGTTGAGTTCAAAGATTAGCGGCTATCTGGGTCTTACATTTGTTCCCAAGCTGTGTTCTTCCTCTAAAAGGGGGACATTGTGTCTGCTCAAAGTGACATTTGCCCCCTTGGAAAGCATGAACATATGTCTCAGCACATTCGGCCTATACGCCTGTGTCCAAGCAGTTGGGTTTTCAGACGTGCACCATTTAGGTCACTGGAAGACATCCCATATTTCAGAGTCCCCATCCTATGGTGAGATAATAGCCTGCTTTGCAATTATTTTTTAAATAATGGCGATGCCAACAACTGAAATCAAACACTTCTCATCCCCAGCCAGCCAGTCTCGATATGAATCAGAGGAGAAGCAAAAAGAAAAGTTTCTCAACGTTTTTCTTCAAGCCTTTTTCTGTTTCACAACAGTTTGCTTTTTAATTGCTTTCCCTCCCTGGCCATGCAGTGGCCTTAAGGGGAAGGTTGCCATGTCACACCAAGCCCAGATAATTGACAATTGCTTATTAAAGCATTAATGACAGTGTCTGTGATTGCTCTCCTCTGGCTCAATTATCTGCACTTTGACAATACGCTCTGGCTGACTCGATACTTTCAGCCACGATGATTCTGCACGTGTGCTGCCTTTGCCTCAAAGGGATCTTCCACAAAAAAAAAAAAAAAAAACTTACCCCCACAACTATAAGCCTTTCATTTGAGTCAGCCAGATATTGTGTATGTGAACTGAGCTCAAGGCGCAGACACTACATGAGACAAGATGTTGGACTCATTTACTTTCTAGTTCAACTTACAAAGACTGATAGTGAACACAGCTGTTTTCATTTGCATTTTTAAAACCTTAACTTTTGAACTGTGATGGCTGATGCAACTTCCAGTGTTGTAAACAAAGACTCTCCAGATGTTTAAAATGAGCGGACATCATTGCCAGCATGTCCTAGTGTTTGAAACGCTGATTGCTTAGTTCTGCAGCACACCTGCTTCCAATCCTGCATGTATTGAAATCAGTTAGTCACGCACCGTGTCTGGAGGTTGCAGTACAAAAAGTGATTTTGTTTGTAATAGGGAATATCAAAATTCAAAACCGCCTGTATTTTAGAAGTCAACTCAACATAGTTGTGCTGCTACTTTTTTATATGCAAAAACATATTTTAGGTTATTCTAACTGTGATGGTCTTATTTTTCATTTATTCAAAAATGATGAAAGGCTTGATACATTCAATGTTGTCGTTATTGCTCCAAACTTTTCCTCACCTGCAACAACACATTTAAGACCAATAAAATATTGTGTGCTATTTCTTCGTCAATAAACTGACATGTGTTTGCTTTGGAAAGGCTTTCTCACAAATAGTAATGTCCAAATCAGACAATGAAAATATAGCAACGCAATATTATACGGCTGCCTTAAAGCACAAAGCACACACAACTTCAAGTCAAGTACCAGCATGTAACACTATAGCATCTCAACATAATAAAGTATATGCTTTATTGGTACGTTGATTAAGTTGTCTTTTTTCCAATATCATATATTTATGCAATATGCATGGCTGCTAAAGTCAATATATATTTCACTTGACAACTGTCCAACCTGTTATTTTCAGAAAATACTATCTACTAGTATCTTGATAGGCAGATACGTTGTTTGCTTTATTTAATCCATTACTGACCATTAGCTTGCACAGGCTAAAGCAACACACTGGTTACTGTCACTCCCACTCTTCCTTGTGAGCATTATGTAACTACTTGCAACTACTTGCGAGGTAAAGGGAGGGCATATAGGCACATAAAACATAGGAGAAATCAAGGACTAAAACATGGTATTTCCGATGCACTCATGATAAGCATAAGGTTATTATATATTAAGATAGAAAAAAAGATAGACTTAATTGTTCTATTGTTAATCTGCGTTTGTGAGGCTCCTGGATAGCTAACCTGTCCCGACAACAAATAGATATCACTGTAATAGGATACTTAAATCACAGTTAATCATATGCGACAACATGCCTGCATTCATGTTTGTCTATCGTGTTTATTTCCACCACCATTCAGTGAAATTGACCCGCAATCAAACATTTCTTGCCGTCACATTAAGTTATGATGAAGGCACAGAGCGGATATCCATTTTCACAGACGGTACACATCTTTGGTAAGGTGATACTGTGGCCAGTAACAGTCCAGCCTTTATTGCAATTGGAGGGCGGAAAAAAGGGAGGAAAAACAGATCAATTTCTGGATTTCCGAGCAGAGGGCAACAGTGCAACATCATTTGGGATGTCCAGCCCTCGGGGGGGCTCTATATTTCTCTCTCTCCACAGCTCATCAGATCTGAGTGCAGCCCTTTTTTTTCAGAGCCTCCCTGGGCATCTCTCAATCCCTCTATCTCTTTATCACGCTCTCAACCTCTCTCTCTCTCTCTTTTTTCTCTCTCTGCCAGCATTGAATTGTGCTGTCTTATCCCGATTCACAGAGTGAACATGAAATCAGACGAGAGAAAGAAAAAAGAGGGGCTTACTTTATGGACGATGATAAAGGAAAACACAGTAAAAGACAAGAATTGATGGGCAAAAAGCACTCGGTGAGAAAGAGAGACACAAACAGAGGGAGGAGAGAGAAGTGTATGATGGGTAAAAGAGTGGGAGGGGAGGGAGGGAAGGGGAGGGAAGGGGAGGTCAGCGACACAGTATTAGTACAATCAGCACAATAATCCCTTCTGTTCCGGCCGGGGCCAACGCAGGATTTTCAAATCAATTTCATTTTTGCTCATGATGCTGCAGTGAGGGAGCTGAGTGGCTGCCAGTTGGGTCATTATGTTCCCATTTCGGTTTGGGACGGAGCAGAGGTGAGGGCGAAAGCTCCGGGCCACTGGGGGGAGAGACAGACAGGGCTTTTCTGCTTGATATGTTGCCAGTTCTGCAAAGTTTCGTCAAGTCTTTTGGAACGGCTTCGGAGTCATCATGAGTTCCAGAGGCTTTCATCTTGGTCTTGGAGCATCTGAATAATGGCCCCGCAGAGGCAGTGCGCAATATTTTGACAAGGAAAATGAACAGGGTTCTAATGTGTGTGCATCTGTAACTCACAGTCCAGTCCAGTTCAGTTCAGTGGGCAGTCCGCAATCCTCTTTCAAAGGCTCCCAACTAGTTATGCTTTCAGCCTGTAGTTTGATGTTTGCAGGTTCCGCCTCTCAAAACATACCAGCACACTCTGAGCTTTTTTATGTGTTTCCAACATCTTATTTTTGGTGAATAACTCAACCAAGGACCTGCAATTGTTTTGATACAACTGAATATTAAAGCACAGCTTCTTCCCTAAAAGCCTCCCCACTCCATTTCCCCGTGTACCTAGGCTTTTGTGAGATAGGGCCAGATTGTCTCTGAGTGCATATTTAAACCACTCAGCAATTTCTCACAGCCTCTGGCTACCTATAGGCAGTGGCAGCAGGAAGGGGAGTAGAAGAAGAAGAGTATTCTTATCGCTCTCAGAACACCTCCAGAAGTGTTACAGAGCTGCAGTAGGTGCAACGTAATGTAATATTCAAAGGGTTTCAAATAATGACTGGCTGTACCCCAATGTGCTGTGCTGCATGGTACGTATAGCGACAACTAATATGTCTT
Organism: Ammodytes dubius; assembly: GCA_026122265.1. Classification (NCBI taxonomy): domain Eukaryota; kingdom Metazoa; phylum Chordata; class Actinopteri; order Uranoscopiformes; family Ammodytidae; genus Ammodytes; species Ammodytes dubius. Next base: position 29,472,914 of record CM047508.1, on the reverse strand, counting down.
TTCACCATTGTACCGTGTGATTATATCTTCTGTCCACCCAGGCTTCGTTATTATATCGGAGCAGCCATCTGTCAGCGGGTGCAGCGGCCTTATTCTTACAGGCCTTCGAGATTAATTACAAAATCAGTGTCCATCTCGACTGCCATCAACCAACCAGTTTTGCAGTAATTTAGCTCTCATGTTAAACTTGAGAGAACAGAGCAGGCATTTGAGTAAGACATTAACAAAAATGTCACAAGCACCCCTGGGTCACGAAATGGGACGAATGAGCTGGAGTGAAAGAACCGGTGTTTCAGCACAGTTCAGCCGGGGCTGCGGGAGCAATAGCGAAATCAGTTTTTAAAATCTCTATCAGTCAGTCAGGATGAAATCAAATTAAAGCTGAAACATGTGGGTGTTGGGGCTGTGATGACTCTGTGTCCCTGCAGCTGTAAATCCACACAGCTTTAGAGCAGATTACTGTAGAGGCCTGCGCAGTAAGTATAGTCCTGACTGAGCAGCACACTCATTGTTTACCTCCCCATCTCCTCCAGAATCTGCTTAGTGACCCACTGACACACAAGATGGCCTCTCACTGTGGTTGTTAATGTGGTTTTAGAGAAGTGCACGTGTCATCAGTAAAGTATGAGGTTTATCTAAATTATACATTCAGATTTCAAACATGACTGGTTGAAGGGCTGGGTTCCTTTTTTTGAAAAGCTGCAGCATAACCAAATATAACAACTGTTTATCTGCACACTTTAATAACTGGGCTTGAGAGAGGGACACATAAAACAGAATGCAGTCAGCAACTTTTGCCTGGTTTGCTTACAAAGCAGTACAACAAAAAATAAAGGTTACGACCAATTGCAGCCATCAGCGGCTGCTTTCAAAGTTGTTGTGGCACCAGCAACTTCCAATTGCATTTTGAAATGTTCGCAATGTAAAAAAAAAGATACTCATCGTGAAGTATGTCTATGTGAATCCAGCTGTCTGGCTTTTTCAAGTGTATTCCTCCTAAATGAAGTGTTGTGTGCCTCTCAGGCTGCAAGAGGGAAAATGACACTCGCTTAATCGTACGTTTGTGGCACAGATGTGAGGCTGTTATATTTTTTTTTATTTTCTTTTGTTGGAGCTCAAAATGCAGTCGGGGACTCAAAACGCTGAGCTTGAGTTGCATTTTATGGAGTGTATAATTACATTAAGTGGATATTGCAATTGATATGTATTGGTTTTACAGTACACAACAACCAATCCATGCGGGTATTTAATGGCACAAATTGAAATAAATAGAGACGATAAAAAATATGCAAAAACAAGACCCTTAATAAACAGCAAAGCCACAGTAGAACAAGCCTGTCTCATCAAGAACATATACGGTGTATTGTTGGCAGTAATCATTTCTCTTTGTATATGAACTACTCTGCGTAGTCAGCTCTCAAACTCAGATGTGGGGTCCAGTGTTTGTTCCGTTTCAAGCTGTTAACCACAACAGTGTTATGAGACACACATTACATTTACAGTGCTCTCGTACCTGGAGTAGTTTCAGTGTAGGAGTCAGGGGCCAGTAATGGGCACCAGTAGCACAGTAAATTACCCAAATGGAAAATCCTTCTCTCTTCCCCCACATAACTCAAAACAACATGATTTGCTTTGCCATAAGCAATAATATGAAACAAATCACACAGGGTGTGGGCTATAAAGTGAACAACATAGCTTGGCTGGAAACGATTGATAGCTAAAACTATAACCATGATACTAGTCAAGTGGAGTCCAGTGTACAGGTATCAGGGGTGGGTGGATGGATGGGAGTTTATTGAATATGTTACTTTTGTCCCAGTATCATGCAAAACATATGCAGAGTTATTGATGGAATTAGTAATTATTAGTGCTGTCAGTTTATCGCGTTATTAACGGCGTTAACGCAAACCCATTTTAACGGCGTCAATTTTTTTATCGCGCGATTAACGCTCGTCATGGTCTAGCAAACGTTGTGGTTTTTTCTCATGCTGTTGCATCAACAAGTAATGTTAGAACAACTGAAACACCACAAACTATACACCTGGCTCGCAGGTAAGTTACTGTTAATTCAAACGGAACATGTCCTACAGCGTAATTTCACATTAAAATAATTTAACTGGCAAAACGACTAAACGTCAAGTCAATTCTGACTTTTATTTTGAAGCAGAAACCGGAACCTAGCACTTCCTAGCTCAGCTGCTTCACTAGTAGCTTCTTCCGTGTTGTGACTCTGGGACTTCGCGGAAAAAGAACAGTAAAGAAAGTTTGTCATTTGCAAAAGTCTTACTTATAACTCTGCGCGCACACCAAAACCTCCATGAATGTTGGTGGCAGCCAGCAGTCATTCATTTTCACTTTATTTTTCGCTACGAAGGGCGACTGCCTCGGCTGCAGCAGCGCCATGGCAACCACCCGGCACCCACCGGCAGTCCGGCACACAAGCATATAGCCAGTGTGTCCACTCCCAAAACATTTAGGCCTACAACAACAAGTTTAATTTAGCCTAAATACTAATTTGTTTGATATAGCCTATGTTGTTTTATGGTTTGGTTTTTAAATAAAAAAACAAGTTCCAATTATGTTTGTGTATAGCCTACTGTTCTAGGGGTGGGGGGGATCTACATTGTGGGCTATTTGCACTGAATTGCAAATTATGATATTTTAGAAGAAATACACTGAATTACAAGGGTGTAGAGAATGGGTGTGATAAGAGCATTACAATGAGAAAAAATAATGGGACAAAAAGAAATCAAGGGACATTTAGGCTAGAATAGGTAAAAATGCGATTAATCGCGATTAATCGCGAGTTAACTATGACATTGATAGTTAACTCGCGATTAAATATTTTAATCGCTTGACAGCACTAGTAATTATCCTATGACGATTACTCAAAACTGTGAATGTCCCATTGCTACTCAATGTCTCTCTAATGTGTTGATAGTGAAGTGTGTGTTGTTTGATATGATCAAATGGTTTGATATAATATAGCCTATTGCAATTAAGTAAAAATAAAAAGTAGCTGTGGATGGTCTTGGAATATTATAATACCATAACATGGTGCATGCGGCTGGTAAATGAAATCAATTGAAATACATGTGTGTTGAATGTATTTCAATTACCATTCATCTATACATTACTGTGTGGGAAGCATGAAGCTACTTTAATTACTTGACATTTATTGTTCATGTTATCTTAATATTTTTAAAAGAAAATTAATCATATTGTGACATTATAGGTTAACATGAGTTTGTATAGGGTTAATTATGTTTTCCATTTGTGCAAATTACTTTGAAAGTCAATTAGTGAGCGAGGGAAAGCACACCGATTAATTGTATGTCAACGTCAATGTATTACAAGAACTAAAAATTGTATATACTGTATATACTATAATGAATAATAAAAGTAGCCAATATTTAGTATCATCTTGTTAGTTAGTTGTCAGCTGTATAACCATATGCATTGCATTAAAGCTCCCATATTATACACTTTTCGGTTCTATTATACACCATATTATATGGTCTTAGTGGTCCCTAATACGTTTTTCTTCAATTGTTTGCTGAAAAAAACGTTCAGATAATTTATTGTACTATCCTGATGTTCAGCTAATCTCACAATGGCCTATTTTTTAAAAAGAGCTGCAGCTCCCCTCGTAAATATACAATCTTTGAGCTCCCCCCGCCCCCTGTCCGGAAGCGAAGCCAGATACGCCTCGCCCTCTGTCTGTTTGTAAACAATGATGACGTATAGCCTGTTAGCACAGTTAGGTTTAGCCTACCCATGAGAAGAACCAAGTCTAGTGCTAGTAACGCACTTTGAACAGTTTGACATGACCTATCCTTGTCTACATGAAAGACTATGTTCATACAGATGCACTGACAGCCACACGCTAATGGAAACGGCATGGTCACAATAAAAATGCTGCAAAAGATGGTGGCCACTGCGAAGCTAGCTCGGGAGCTAGCTGCTAACAATACCACTAAAATCAGTGAAAAAATTATCTTCAAAGTCAGACTTCTTCAGTATACATTCCAATCCGTTGTCCTGTTAAAAACGAGGCATTTCCAGACTGGTGTGGGGAATAGAAATATGTTTTTATGAGCAAAAGCTGAATGCTTGTCCCAAAGCTAATGGCTATACACCAGTCAGGCAAAAATACCAATAAAAACATTTATTTCAGTTTCACTGTTTGAAAAAAAGCACAAGTAGCTTCCTATCCGTTGTGTTATTAAAAACGAGGCTGCTGTGGTTAAGATAAATTAGTGGATTATGCAACATTCATCATGTTTTGCCGTACTACAGGCATCTTGTCGCTTAGCAACAAGCAAACAACATGGGGGTGAAGGAATGTTTTTCGAGAGGATCTCGGGGCCGTGGACCAATACGAAATAGGGGGGTGGACTGCATAGTGGAAGCTTCTGGCTTTCCAGTTTTTGACGTCAGAAACGGGGAGAATTCTGACTGGAGTATATTGGGTGGAGAGGTGGAGGGTTTCAGAAAAGGGGAGAGTGAGAAAAGGAGAGAGCTTTCTTTTTTTTGATACTTTGGCAGTCTGTAGGCACACCGTAGACCCATAATTATGTTCAAAAACATTGAAAAGCACATTTGCAATATGGGAGCTTTAAGAAGCTGTAAGCTTGAATGGTGACATGTTTTCATCTGGGTAATTCCACAAAGTTTTACTTTCCATTTCAAAGGAGAAAGGATATGAAAAGGCCACTGTGGTAAAGTTGCAGGAGATTAATTAGAGTTTCTCTCTTGGCATTTGGGCAATAGGGATGACTCCATGGCCTACTTGCTCAACATTCCCCTCTGATTTGTATAGCAGAAATGTGTCAGTTGTAAAAAAGAAAAGAAAAGACATTTGACTAAAATACTTTAACAAACCATACAGTATGATGTGATTATTTTTGACTTATCAGCATATGCATTCACAAGCAGTAAAAAGAAAAGAAAAGGAGATCAGCGTTGCTCGTCTCATTTGCCATTAATTATTCCCATTCAATTCAATTTGGTCCTCTTCCCTAATGGAACGTTGCTTTCAATTACTGGAATCTCACTCGTGCCTCTGCACAGCATACCATTACCTCCAATTAAATCAGGCACCCCAGTGAGTATAGTTCAGGTATTGATTGCTGCTACGCCCCCCATTAAAAAGCCTTCCTCTATTATTACATATTTTTTTCAAATGTACCATTGAACCCACAACCAAAGCTTTCTTTCTTTTGCATCTGCAGCCTTTGGGCGTGTAGAAAGCTTGGTCTGACCTGTGTACATCACATGTTTGACTGATTCATTACTACCTGATGTGCGTCACTAATGGCGCTTTTCCACCGGAAATGTAGCTCGACTCGACTCAACTCGACTCAGTTTAACTTGGTTTGGTAGCAGCACGGGTCGTTTTCCACCGAAAATAGTACCTCCTGAACGTGGGCGGGGTTGTCGTAAGGGGCTGAAAGCCAACTCCGGAGTCAAGTAGCAAAGCAGAAATTACGAGCAGTTGTTGCACTAGGCTATTAACTGAACCAACCGCCAAAAACACGGATGAAAACTGTTTAAGAAATACCCCCCTTGTATCTGTTTGCTAAAAGAAGTAGAAGAATATTGCCACGGGCCGTTAAAAGGGAGGGTTTGTGTCCTGATGTGTGACTGCCACACAGTCAGCTGTAGGGATGCGTCACGTACATCCCTATGCACGTAAACACAGGCATGATAAAGTTGACTGTTAAGTGCTTGTTTCAGGATACGTGTTTTCAAATGCAAGCCGTGTCTCAGCCTGAATATTTTATTGAGGTAATCAGTGCAGTCCGAGGCTTGTAATGTAATCGCTCGCTATCATGTCTGTCCCAGCTTGCTGCTATAGGCTTTAATGCCTAGCTGCTATGTCTCCTCTCGTATGTTCAAAGTAACTTCCCCAACAACAGCCAACACAACTGTGAGCTTAGCGAATATATGGAGAGAAAAAAATCGGGTCTGTGATGCAAATCAAATGAAAGAGAGCCAAAGAAGGCTGCACGCGGCGAGACAAAATATGTCCCGGAGAGTTGTTGAGAATCATGGGGAGAATAATCAACATAATGAAGACGGTTAGTCTCTGGCCAATCAGCGGCCGGCCGTCTGCCGACGTCACCTTTTAGCTCGACTCAGCTCGCTTGGTCCCTAGAGCGAGGTGATACTAAAAAAGCAGCCGCTAGCAGGTACCAGGTACCATGAAATTGCGGTGGAAACGCCAAAAATGCGAGTTGAGTCGAGTCGAGTCGAGCTGATACCATGCGGTGGAAAAGCGCCATAACACATTACCTTAACGCACTGTGGTTATCTCACATGTAAAAGACTATTTGTGTAAAAAGGAACTGAGGACAAGGTATCACATTTGCCAGTGTCTTTCTGACAGCTCATTAGGTACAGAAGAGAAAAAAAAATCAAATGAAAAACCTGAGAATAAATTCACGGCTGATCATCTATTTTCATACTTGTGTCTCCCTGTGTTCATTTGAAAACACACTAGGGGGTAATTTGTTCATTAACACCATGTAAAGTAATGATGCCATGACAGTGAGGAGGAAAATCAGTGCCTATGTACTAATGGAGGGCTCAGATAAGTCAATTGTATGACAGATTGAATTATTCAATTGGAACCACTTTCATAAATGTACAGGCTTTAAGACAGTCCAGTCTTCTCAAACATTTGACAGATGTGATATGGAGATATGATTGCATTAATGTGTTTGCATATTATTAATAGTATAAATGAATGACACCTGCATTGTATTGGCAGACGAAAGGCTCTGGCGTAAGTGACATCTGGGGAGGATAAACTCACTTATATCACGACACTCCAATTTTCTTGTTAAAGAGCAGAGAGTACCAATGTCACTGATATTATTTACTTAGTGGGTGTTGCCATGCATATCACCTCATTGATTTTCATAATTTCGCAGTGGTAAGTCCATGTGTTTTCATGCCATTATGAATATCAGCGACTTGACATTGTGTGAGGGTGGCCCTAGAGACACTTATGTGTAGCATTCAGACACCCATTGTCATGTGCCCTCTGTTTTATTTTGTGGTTGTTGTTGTTTTTTCAAAATAAGCATTCTGATGCCTGACAAAGTTCAGTTAACTACATCAATATATTTATTTTTTTCAATTTGCTCACTTACTCTAGCCCCTAAATTGTACGACTTTGTAGACATTTGCCTCCTATTGCTTTGCCTAACAAAGCTGGAGGACATAACACACAATGTGGCAGGCCCCAAGAAAGCATCGTACCCAAAGAGTAGGAACAGGTGGCCAAGTAACACGTAGTCCCTTGAAGAGATGGCATTAACAGCCTTCCTTTGTGTCTTCAAACAGAACACAGACAAAGGAAGGGAAAGCGCTCAGTGTAGTTAACCGTGGCATTGCTTCCGAGTCTGTTAAGCCATTGCACAGAAATAATGTGTGCTTTTTTGTATTTCTTGAGCATTCTCATTTAATGTTTTCGTATGTCACTGCATAACAGGCTGTACAAAATAAATCATATACAGGAGAGCATGTTGATGTGAGTTGTGTGATATGTTTGGCCTTTTTGGAGGGAAGCTAGAGGGTTTTTGTTTTACAGCTATACTTTTGTATTATTATGGTCTCTCTACTGTATATGCATGCACCTGCAGTGTGTGTGTGTGTGTGTGTGTGTGTGTGTGTGTGTGTGTGTGTGTGTGTGTGTGTGTGTGTGTGTTTGTGTAAATTCCCTGCATATGTGTGTGTTTCTCACTAACGACCATGTGAGAAGCCTGCTGTGCTAGGGTTAAAAGGATTAAAAAACCTCCATGGTTATCCAATCAGCCGTGGCGGGAGAATACACCAAGCAGGTTGGCGGACACACTCCATAAACTGCACCATGGACCACATCCATATTTCCTATAATGCTACGTTATATTCTCAGAGAGGATGCTTAGGGCGACCATGTAGCTCCATTCGGATTTTTCTGTGGTTTACCTTAATCAGTGTTGACATAACACAACAAGCGTATATTTTTCAAAAATCGGCAAACCTTAAGAACTGGCTTCCTATGGTGTGTGTGTGTGCATGCGTGTGTGTGTGTGAGAGAGAGATGCATATATGCCTCAGTGAACTCTGTCTGACTCACTTTTAGAGTATTGATTTTTTCTTTTTATCCTACATCTTCACATTACTTTCTGAAGTAGGATTTATTTTCATCAGTTCAGAGCTTATTTGGCAACCGTCACCTAATTGAGCAGACGAACACTTTGATATGCTTTAAAGCATTGCCTCGCTAACCCTTTTTATTTGAAGATTGTTGATCCTTAAAATTGTCTCTTAAATCTCTTTGAAGAATCACCAGCGGCTACGAGCATCTGACAGTTTCAAATTGATTTGACGGTAATTTATATTTTTATAAGTGATGAGGAAATTATTGTTGACGGCAACGGGTTTGTAGAAAAAACACAAAAAAGTGGATCCATCACTCAAATAACTTTTGTCTAGTTCTACAAAAACATAATAGCAGCTTATACTACCGTATTGGTCCGAATATAAGACGGGGTTTTTTCCCCTGGAAATAGGTCGTAAAAAGTCGGGTCGTCTTATATTCGGGGTCTAGTATTCGTCGTCCACTAATGGACTGCCCGTTCAAGGACGGATTAACATGACCACGGGCCCTGGACACAAACCAGCCATGGACCCCTACAACACGCAAATATACACGCACTAGCACACCGTGCAATCCACAATCACACACATTATAATGCAGCGCACAGCCTAGAGAGAGAAAGAGAGAGATAGAGCGAAATACAATTCTATAAAATCTCTCTGGTGCTCCGCAAGATAAAGAGACTCTTTGCGCCTGAGCCTACTAAACAGTTAGATTAGGGCAGAGACACCGAAGATGCGAGTGCGCGAGCAGAATTTTTTTGCCTTTGTAAGATCTCTGCGCCTGCTTTTTGGCCCACCCTTGCCCCCCCTCGGAGCCTACACTCAATGTCTGAGCGAGGCAGCGCGTCACCCGGTGAAACGCTGTGTTGGTGTCGTTCACAGTGAGACAAACACACTGTGGTTTAAAACTAAATGATCACAGGGGATTCCTGCACGTAAACGGGTGTCGAGGGGACAGGCTCCGCGATCTGATTGCATGTCCCAATTCTGGATACCCCAATCCCCAATCTCACTGCCGACTAACTGTAAAGTGAAACAACCGCCTCGCTCGTAACACTGGTACTGGTGCGTAAAGGGAACGCGCTGTAGGTCGATCGCTTTGTCGATTCGTGCCTCTGATACGTTGACTCGCAACATAATGAGTCGAGGCTTTGATTTCAGTGCGGGGATGTGGAGCTCTTTGGCCATTTCCGTGCCTTTTTTTCTCTAGACTAGGGATGTCCATGGTTAACTGGTTAACCGTTAACCGTTAAGAAGATCTTTAACCGGTTAATACTAAAGGTTAAATGGTTAAAAAAATATATATATCTTAATTTCTCTGAAATCCGGACTCTTATTTTGATATCGCTAAACCGGATGTAAGAATTCCAACTGTCGGTAAAGAATGAAACGAGTAGTTTAGGCTGCTACGCTCAACTTTATAATAGGTCCATGGTACGCTCCCAGTCACAACTTATGGTCACAACGCTCCCGTGTCATATGTTTGTATAATTGAATTAACAGCGTGGGCTCCCGCTATCTTAACATAGCGCTAGCATTAGCCTTCTTGAGGTGGATGCTGTCCTGCATCTATCACCGTCTCAGTGAGTGTGTGGGGGAGTGACAGACAGGCAGTGAGTGCCCCTGCACAGACACAGGTCTGCCATGATTGTGTGCCAGGATCAACAGCGAAAATACGTCATAAACAAAAGCGTTAAGTATCGTTATGCAGTACTGATAACATCGGAGCTTATCAATATTACGGTCTTTCAAAATGTTGCCCCGTGCTCAGCACTACTTAGCACCGGGTTTCGGTAGGCTATCCCCTAAGCCTGTGTGTGTGTGTAAATGTCCCGGCCTTTTCAGTCACTTATTGCACTTTCTGCTCCTACATTCGCATACTACACCTCTTCTCACAACAGACAAGGTGCCGTGTGAATGTCAACATGTAGGCATTTAAATTGGCTACTGGTCCCTGAATTGTTTTTAAATTAATACGCCGGTCCTTGGAACAAAAAAACGTCGGGAGCCCTGCTATAATGCTTCATGTATTTCACTATTTTAGGCTACATTAAATCTTAAAGGTTAACCGGTTAATAACCGTTAATTCTGGTGGTTAACCGGTTAAAGAAAAAATTCTAAATGGCCATCCCTACTCTAGACACATCGTTCTCTCTCCAAGCGCACACACGATTGTCCCGGCCGAATATAAGACCCCGAATATAAAACAACCCAACTTTTTACGACCCATTCCCAGGGGGGAAACCCCCGTCAAAAATGTTTAATAAAAAAAAAAAATAAAAAATTAAGGGCCCCCCTATTGGCCAGGGCCCTGGACATGTGCCCACTTTGCCCATGCGGTAATCCGTCATTGTGCCCGTTACCGGAGAGAAAACAAGAGGCCGCGACTCATTATGTTGCGAGTCAACGTATCAGAGGCAGGAATCGGCTGTGCGATTGGCTTTTAAGCTGCGGCAGTTGCAGTGCTAAGGAGAGATTGCCAACTGCGCTTTCCTTTTACGCACACCACAGCCGCCGTACTGTTTAGATTTCATCGTTTGCATCAACGCCCTAATGAAAATAAGAATAAGAGGCTTCATTTAAACGCTGTCCACGCGGTCGTTGTGATTGCAACTTTATCGGCTGTAAACTGAAACTAACGGAGATCGCGGAAGCCTTCCAATCGACAACTGTAACGTGCACTGCCCCGGTTATCATTTCAGCCTTAAACCCGGCGTTGATAGCTTTCGTTTCAGCACTAGGCTATGTGATTAACTATGAGCATTAAATAAATGTTGCGTCTCAGATGCCGAGGACAGCGAGGATGACCGAACCAGAGCATAGAGAGATGACAGCGAGAGCGATCACAGCGGAGCAGAGGAATAAAGTCTGTGGTAAACACATCGGTTCAGTCTATTTGCACTACTGTTCATTTGCAATGAAGGAAAATGTTTTATTAAATGCGTTTTTATTTTCGTATATTATTTTAATAAATAAAATTAATTTCCTTTTAAAAAACAAGATCTGGTCTTCAAATCTTTTTTCCAAATATGAGTTTTGAAAAACGGGGGGTCGTCTTATAATCAGGGTCATCTTATATTCGGACCAATACGGTATATTATATTTTCGATTGTACAATTATATTTAAAATATATAATATTTCATATGCACATATGATACTGTATATAAAATACTTCATCCTTCAATCTCTTCAATTGAGATACATTAAAGGTGCTCCGAGGAACTTTCAGTTTGTGTTCATGCTTGCACCCCATTTGAACAAAAGCGGTAGTGTTTTTACTAGGCCAGCTGTAGTTCCTGGGTGAGCGTACCCATGACAAAGGCTTTAAGAAAAAACTATATTAACATTGCATTCTTTGCACTGATGGTCTTGTTTGCGGTATATGTCATTTATGATCATCGGAGGAACAATTAGACTGTTTCAGAAATATTAAAAAGTTCATCGTAGCACCTTTAATACAGGTCTCTTGATGTGTACTTTTACCATAAATGGACATTTCTAGTGTTTTATTTTGGCAGGTAATTGTTTTTAGTCAATGCACTACCCTGTCTGTCTCAAATATATATCTGTTGTATTGTCAAATCATGCTAATAGCACAACAAAATGGTTCTAATTTTTCAGAAATGAAAGGATCTCTCTATAATACCTTTTTCCTGGTATGATTGATTGTATAGCGGGGCTTGTCCAGGTCTTAGACACTAATCCCCCATTTTTTTTCTATTCAGACTCAGACACAGGCTCACACTATAACTAAAGGCTTCTGCCAAAGTGACAGCATAGGAAAGGTATTATATTCACTCACCGTAAACAGTGCAATGTGTGGGAGTTTTATCTTAATGAGCCGGTAGCAGACCTGGCATCCTTGCCATTGATAATAATATTGAGAATATGCTGGACTCCCATGCAGTGCCATCTTGATACATTGACTTTCATAATATCATGCATGTACAGCATGACTGGCTGTTCTGAGAACATGATTATTTAAAACCATTGAAGCTGTGGCTACATATTTTCAAACTGGCTTGATGATACACATTCCCACTTCTACACTTACTCTCTTCATAAATCATCTGGACTCTGCTGCTGTGTCCTAAAACCCTAAATCGGTCATGGACTTTCAAAATGCATGAAAAAAAACATTTGGCTCCTCAGAGAATGGCTTCTTGGATAATTGGATGGCAATCTTTATGTGAAAATGTCTCAATGTGCTTAGTCCGTAGTTGTCAGTGATTCTGATTCTATATGGATAGGCCAGTAACACTTTACAATAAGGGTACATTAATTACCTGTTAGTCAATGCCTATTTAATGCTATTAAGTCGTAGGTAATACTTGATAAGCATTTAGTAACTGTTAATGCTTAGTTATTAATGGTAAGTATATGCTTAGTTAACTAATGCTTAGTTAAAAATTAACAGTTATACATAACAGTTAGTTAGCTTAGTTATTGGTTATTAAAAATGAACAAAGCCGTTATTAACGGTAAGTTAATGCTTAGTTGATACGTATTAAGTAATAACTAAGCATTGAGTAACAGTTAATTATTGTACCCTTATTGTAAAGTGTTACCGATAGGCCCTCTCTTTTCTCCAAATAGCTGTTGATGTAATTGAACTTTACCTTTTTTGCCACAGTTTGAACTTTTCTCAGTGAAGTGCACATTTTGGCCGCAAACTGGAGCTGCCACTGTGTAGGGGGTGTTTCAGAGGGCAAAGCTGCGGCGGACACAAGCTATTCTCTCATGCTCTCTGAGATAGATATTAAAGTGCTTTCTCGCTTCCCCCCCATAGACTTACAATAGAAGTTATGGCTGGTTGCACCATATCTGCAGCATTTCTTAGACAGCTTTTTAAAAGGGGGCTACACACGAGGAAGCAGAGTTTTCCAGAATGATGTCACACGGCAGTATTACAAAGACAGAACTACGAAGACTGACTGATGAAAAGTTGAAGATGCAGAAGTTACTGGAGTTCCTACATCTTTCTCCAGAGATACATTTTCTCATGCATTTATTATAAGCTACCAGAAATAACAGTGTAGAGAGATGAACTGAATAAAAAAATAAAAATGTCTGAGAATAACTGAACAACCCATGAAGCCATATACCCTTAGGACACATGGTTGGACCTACATCACATTCCCCTTCCATTAAAACTGTTGTACTTTCCAGGACTTTTTATAATGTGTATGGCAAAGGGGAAGCACACTCATTATAATGCTGGCCATTGTGGTGGTGCTTATAAAGAGATTATTAGAGAATATTCACATTTTATGTTAATGGTAATGAGCTTTTCCCATTATCATTAGCAGTGGGACGTTGTCATTTTTTGATTGGCTTAGTATTGTAGTATTTCATTGTGTGTGTGTGCTTGTGAAACATGAATTCCAGTTAATTTCATCAAGGGTTTACTATAAAATTATCTCTGGCACAATTTGGAAAGAAAACCCAGGCAACAAATCCCAGTTCAGGGGTGTCAAAACCTGTTGTTAATAAACCATGGAAGTGACGCAGTTATTAACACTTAATCTACACGTTCATCATTTTCGGAACACGTTTGAGAACCTAAATAAGTAGCATGCGGTAAAAGGTGGCAATCTGTTTTGATTATTGAAGCCAAGGTTTCTATTTATTTTGAATCATTTTTGCATGTATTTATTGGATATTTTCAGCCGTGCATTTACATCAACATTAATTGAGTTGCTCTCGCCTGCCTGGCTATACCTTTATCCCCGGAGTCAATGTATTTTTTTGCAGTTTCAAATCCAGAGCTGCTGTAGAGATACAAGTCCGCATTATTCTGCAAACCAGTGTACATACCTATCGATTAAGGAGATATACTTTGGTATCAAAAAAAAGCCTTATGTGGTCAGATCCATAGAGCCTCTGGTCTTTAAGTGCATTGCGTCCAGACAAAAATATCTTATCAATAACCACAACATTTGGTGATCAATTTAATTTTGCACTTTTTCAAGTATTTGACACTGTGGCGACACTAATTCAAAACAGCCACCACTGTAAAGACACTAAATGGAGTCATTGGTGATTTGAAATAGAATGGGAAATCATTTGATTATGAACAAAAGGGCCTTTCAACCCTTAGGATTTCTCGCCTCAAAATGTCACAACTGATCAAGTTGAAAGCTCCACGCTGTGCCTCCACAATACTTTATCGACAGTAAGACTAAAATATACCCGCAGAGAGCTTCATCCTTTAAGTGTGCTCGCACTTTGAGCAAACTCTTCTATCTTATGGGAGGAAGTCTATTGATTCCCACAGTCTGAGAAACACTTGGACATGGTGGGTGATCTACAGCTCCATTGTGCCGCCTGGTTCTTTTAGCTCTGATCCAGAGTTGGTTAATCCGGCATATGGAGCGCAGTGAGGGAGTGATAAATGTACCGTTTGCTTGTGAGGAGAAACAAGGGGAGAGAGAGAGAGAGAGATCACAGGATACAATGAAACACAAGACACTCTATCACAGCCCAGACAAAAAGAGACAGAACCTGAGGGACATGTCTTCTTCTGAGTGCACGCCTGCTTGCTTCTAAAAAGGTGCCTCTGACTAAGGGTGTGTGTGTGTGTTGTGGTGTGTGTGTTCGGCGCAACTGGGTTTCACTGCGTCTTCCGAGCTGTGTTTGTTCACTTGTGTCTGTTTTCTTTACTGATAACAAAACACGTGTGACAGCCGACTTCAATGTACTTTTCCAATTCTATAGCTTTTTTTTCTTCTTTTCTTTCTTTTTGAAGTGTGGCCGTTGTCATTTCCATTTACTATACATGTATGCAGTAAGGGTTCAACATCACAGTGATGTACAATTATGGGCTTAAGCACGTGTGTTACTGTCAGTAAGACACAATAAAAAAAAAATCCAATTAGCTTAAAGGGAAAAGCTAGCAAAGCGCCCCAGTGCCTTGTTTAATTCAGCAGAATGGCCTTGTTGCCAAAATGTGCCAGGTGTCTTGGTTTGGGATGCCGATAGAGAAATCGAGCCCCCCCCCCCCCCCCTCTCACGTGCGGGAATGCATGTTTCTCCTTTTGTTGTCTTTTTGAAAACATAATCAATGCACTTAACCTTTGTTCCATCTCATTATGGAACACAAACAGACACGGTGCCAGGTTTGTCTGTGACACACACACACACACACACACACACACACACACACACACACACACACACACACACACACACACACACACACACACACACGCTGGCACTTGAAAGGGAAATCCGCCTCATATGATCTGGCAAAGAGAGAGAGAGTGATGAGAGGCAGAGTGAGGAGAGACAGAGGGAGGGGAAGGAAGAGATTGATCACTGAGTGGGTAGAAATATCAGTGTGCTCCAGGGCTGTGCATTGACAAGCAAGCTGCCATTTGTGCATACTTTCACACTTATGTGTAAAGCTGTGTCAGACCTCACCCCACACACACCTCCACTGTTTCTGTCTCTGGCTCTATCCTTGTGTATGCCAATACCCCATACTTCCCTGCTATTTAGAAACATATGTATGATGACCCAATGCCTATTACATCCGGTCAGGATATTTAGTGTGGGAATCAGCCTGCTTTTTGGGCAATTCTGACCCACAATCCAGTGCACACCTAAAAGTGCTGTCACATAGACGCAGCCTCCAACTGAAAACAACCAGCGATGTGACGTGTATACAGTCAAGAGGCAAGTTCAAGGTGGCAGGTGTAGTATGTAGAAAAGTTAAACGTAAAAACAAAGAGTATGCGATTTGGAACGCAGAGTATGTTTACTCCTCCTTATTCCAAATCTTTATGATTAACAGTTACATGAATTGACATGTTTAAAAATATAAATGTTCTCCTCCATTTTAGTGATGTTTGGAGAGCTTTTAACTGGCACGTCACCCGTTGCCTCCTTCCCTCCCTCCCTCCCCACAGTTGTCCTGTCTGCATTATGTTGTCTCCAATTGTCTCCTCTCTGCTTCCTCTAGATAAATCCAGTTCTTAATTTACTTGTTTTGTCAAATTTCCAAATCCACCATTCAAGGACGGGGCTGAAAGATGACATATGTGTGTACGCGTGTGTGTGTTTGCAAATAACTATGCTTACTGTTGTTTCCGTGTGTGTGTGTGTTTGTGCGTGCGTGTGTCTCTGTGTGTGTGCCTGGTTGTGTGTGTTTGCGAGCAATTATATCTGTGTGCACAGCATTTTACTGTGCTTTAGCCCCTCATTCTAAGCCTCTGCCAGGCGCCTTAGCTCGCCCACCCAAGGAAAGCCAGTGTTTGCAGAGAAGGTCCATAATTATAATCAATCATAAGGCAAAGCCCTCTCTGAGACACACGGGAGTTGCAGCCCCCAGATGCCCCAACTGTCGAGCGGCATGGGAGTCTGCCAATTAAGAGCCCTCATCTCCACACTATATAGGCTCAGCCCTGTCACATTGCTGACAAGAGGGAATCCTGTTTTGCACTTCATTCCAATGATCACCCAACGTGTCGTGTACGCTTATTCAGCATGCACCACACACACACACACACTGGAAGCATGATGTGTGTCTGCTAAGACTTGTGTTGGATATTCATGGAGTGTACACCCAGTGGACAACAGGTATAGCAATTTCCTTCAAATAAAATGCATAATTCCTCGTGGCATGGATTCACTTTGAAATATTTGATCATCAAACATCTACCAAGACAATGTTTACTATTTGAACTATGTTCTTCCCATTAGGGCAGTACAGCTACAGTTTCTGGTTATGTGTCATATCTATCAACAGAGCTTGGTACATCTCATTGCTCGCATTGCCATATTTAATATTAAAAATAAATGTCCCGGTTAAGTCCTTGTCAACAATCTCTCTTACGTAAAAAAGACAAAGCTATTATGCAAGAGGTTCTTTGCATCATCCCCCTTGTTTTAGTCCTCCAAAATAGAACTCAATAAGAGGGCACACTCATGCGTAAGATTTCTCTTCCCCCCTTTGATTACAGAGCTGGCAGGTTACAGACAAAACCTATTTATGCATTTTCTACTGCGGGATCAGTGTGTGTGTGCCTGCAGGCCAAGCTTAGTGCCCGATGCGCATGACAGTCTGCCTAATCTGATTAATCTCCCTACACACAACACATCATATGTACTGTGTTTGTTCAGTCATATTTCTCGGTAGTATGCGTGGGTTCAGGCTGTGACCCTCATTGATTGGATGGAGAGATTGGCTCAGCGAGGATTTTAGCATTAGTTGTGAAGGTGTGTGCATGCAGGTACATTAAGCATATTAGTGGATTTTTTATTTGGGTACATCATGCACTTACCTGTGTGTGACTGTGTGTGTGTGTGTGTGTGTGTGTGTGTGTGTGTGTGTAGGTGTGTGTGTATGTGTGTGTGTGTGCACGCAAGTCTTTTGAGCATGCGTGGGTCACACGTAAACTGCGCATTTGTCTGATTTGTGTTCTGAAAAACAGGATATCCCTCAAAATTACCACATACAGGCCCTGTAGGCATTTAGGCTAGAGCATCATCAATAGAACACGATCAAAGCTAAGTATGGCCCACCTTTTTCCCCCCAGCAATATTGTCGAAAAGGGACTTAGATCATAAAGAAAATGTTATGATTGACACCCATTTAAAAAGGTATACCTTCCCATCAAGACTGTAAACCCCTTAGCTCACAACAAAGATTTTGCTGCACACACACATGCATGTTTTGAGTGTTAGCCTCCAGTTTGATTAAAGCCAAATTAAAGGAGGCAGCTTCCCGAGCCCTTTCACTGTGAAGATGAGATGTCAATGGTCTTTGTCTGTGTGTGTTTCTGGATTTGCCTCGGAGTGTCTGCTTATAGATTTTGCCATTATAATGTTTCTCCAAACACAATGGAGAAAGGTTGGCTATATCGGTGCTGCAAGCTGTGTTTGTGAGTGGCACTGGGCATTTTGTTTGTGCTCTTTATGTGTCCCCCTGTGGTGTGCATTGGAGACTGGAGTAAGAAGGTGAAAAGGAAGTGGAAGTCATTGGCAAGGCAACAAGTTCCTGCCTGGGCTTAATTGTCCAACAGTGGGCTATTTGTGTTCTGTTTGCATGCTGGGTGATGTGATTGACCTTTACTTTCCAAATGAATATGAGGCACTTTGCTTTGGAAGTTGCAACTCCTGCAGTGAAAAGGAAATACGTAGAGTATGTGTGAGGCGATGGTGTGTGATGTAACATGCAGTGTTGCAAGCATTACGCTCAGTTGTTCTAGAATTATCACTGAGTTTATGGATGTCAAACTATTTAGCTCACACTGCGGAGTGTGTGTGTCTGTGTTGTTGGTGTAGTTGTGTGAGTGCAGCTTCTTCATCACTGTGATGCATACAACTCCACATGACACCGGCAAGACCTTATCAGTCCTCCTTTAACCTTTGGCCAACATTGTGTTTTACTGTTTCTTTCAGTTCAATTTATTTCATATCAATGGATAAAAAGAAATTAAGCAGACGTTACAATACAAAGCTGTTTGGGGGGAGCCGAAATCCCCTCTTGCGTAATTGATTCCAATAAGGGAGAGAAGCAGTTCCTCATCTTTATCCTGCCCTGGAGATCATTTTAGACCATCTCATTATACGAGCTCATATTTCCAAACACACCTATTGGGTGCAATTTTCCCCTTTCATCTTTTTGCTGAGGCGTTCAACCAGCGCTCGCCACAGTAACACAGAGTGGGAAGTTCAACCTTTTTTTTATTTTTTTTTTATTAATATCACTTCTACATTGATTGTGGTCACCAGTGAATGTCAGCCCTGCAGCAGGAACAAATACAGTTAACCAACCACCCCTGCAACCGCCCAGAGATTGCGTGTTAAGGAAATTCAACTTATTATGTCCATACTCCGGCAACAAGAAAAAAAATAAGAAGTTTGCTGGACCATGTGAAACTGTCATGAAGTGAACACTCCAGTACATGCTGTACTAGCTCATGTTTTAACCACAGGGCCAACCAGGGCCATCCGGGGGCTTATTCATTATTTAGACACAATTTACAGCCAGTTCCCCTTGTCCCGCTCGTTGCGTATATTTCTACTTCTTTTCACATCTTGTTGCCAGCAGAAATCAACATCCAGCTGGTCCGTAGCTTCAAATAAAGTAATTGTGTTCTTTTGATCCAGTAAACAGTGTATACTGGCCATCTGGCAAAACCTCATTGGCCATGCTGAGGTTGACTCAGAATTGTAAGTGTCTGTGATGTGTGGGTGTTGTCATATCCGACTGCTGGATCTTGTTTGTGCTTTCAACACACCTGTTCTGAGGAGTATGTTATGTCCCCCTCAAAGCCCTGAATATCAAAGAGATATCACCATCATGTGTGCATCTGCTCTTTGG
Organism: Ammodytes dubius; assembly: GCA_026122265.1. Lineage (NCBI taxonomy): Eukaryota > Metazoa > Chordata > Actinopteri > Uranoscopiformes > Ammodytidae > Ammodytes > Ammodytes dubius. The sequence goes on along the minus strand of CM047508.1, from coordinate 29,453,430 downwards.
TTAGGCCTGAGATGAAGACTTTGACCTAATGCAACCAGCAAATACATGTCTATCAACATGGACTCCTTCATGTATTTTTCATATTGCTTGTAAGATTGTATTGCATGATAATATGAATATGTTTATGTGTATAGTGTTTTTATACTGTAAAGGTTGACAGTGACATTTTTTTTTACCTCAGCATTATGAGCCCAGCTGGAGGCCTAGTAAACCTGCTGCTGTTTGCCATCCAGCGGGTTTACTGCAGCCCTATTATAATCATCACACACACACACACACACAGACACACACACACACACAACACACACACACACACACACACACACACACACACACACACACACACACACACACACACACACACACACACACACACACACACACACACACACACCACCACCATCACTTCCACCACCCGGGTCCTACATTATAGTGACCTACATGTGGTGGATATTATTGAACTGGGTTACTGCTAATTAACTTCATGCCCATAAGCATTGTTAAGTGTGTGCATTGTGTGTGTGTGTGTGTTTGTGTGTGTGTGTGTGTGTGTATTTGTTTGTGTGTTCACACATGTGCAGAGCAGATAAGATTGATTGGTTGCATATTGGTCGGTTAGCGTGTGGGTGTGTTGTGGGTGTGATCATGTGTGTGCGCTTCTACGTGTGTTGCCTGCATGTCATTGTACTACTACTGAAACTAGCTGTGGCTAACCAGCATGACTGTAGAAAAATGTACGACTAAAATAAGCTTTCTAGAAAGGCTGTCCCCAGAGAAGATTACAAAATTAAAAGTTCCCTAGTGCTGGCTACTCCAGGTATGTGCATTTATACGGATATCCACCATGTAGTAAGCACTGCCCAATCCAGAATTTTTTAACTCCCCCACCTTCGGGTAATACATATTTCTACTGTGGTTAATATAAATATTACACAGCCGATTTGTCATGGCGGTACGAATACCGTTCTTTTTTTCAAGTAACCAAGATATGGTATTACTGTAATACATCCAAACCCTACTCCAGCATTCATCCTCTAATGCGTTGACTCTCTCTCTCTCTCTATCACACACACACACACACACACAACACACACACCACATCACCACTCACACACACACACACACACACACACCACATACATTAGTGCAGTATATTGCATGCAGTGGCCAATGTAGAAATAGATCACACTGTGTCTGGTGTTGCACTGAAAACTCATTACCGCTGGCCTAGATATTCACATGTACTCCCTTTTCCTCCGATGTCATGCCCACTTCAGCTCTATGTGCTGCCACACACACACATGTATAGTGGATGGACACATCCACTTTCAGAGCCAAGCAATTTAAAACATAGAAACACTTCATTCCTCATTCACCACACCCCTTCCGTTGTCATAGCACAATACACTTACACATACATGTCCTCTAACTCTGTGCTGTCTTGCACTAATGAAAGGTTAATGGTTTGCTGCTGCTTGAGTGAGTCTTCACATAGTGAATATTGTTGTTTTCTGTGAGCTGTAATTGTTTTGGCATTGTGGCTGTGTGTGAGAGTGGTTGTCAGTTTGCCTGCATGATACATTGAATTGCATAGGAAAATATAAAGGAGAGATACGCATGGAAGAAATAGTGCACTGTTAATTTTTTACCACAGTGGCTATTGGTGTCAAGGTAAATGGGCTTTTGAATTTGACCTAATTCCACAGCGCCTGATACCAACTTTCTCAATTGTCAACCAAAACCTCTCTTTGCACCCATGTACTTCTTTATTTTTTTTGCTTATCTTTTATTTTGCCCATATTTTTTTTGACACTTTAAAAAAGCTTCCTAAACTCAAATTGCTGAGAAATCTCGACCAAGTGAAGACGAGTTTTTTTGTTACCGTCAGTGTGTACTTGAATTTTGTTCTCAGTAAACATTTCTTCTGAAAATTGAAAAAAAAAAAGGTTTCAATGTTGAACAATGTAATTCTACCACTCATGGATGTCATGGCAGGTCTATTCCTCCATCAAATCTGTTGACCATAATTAATCCTTGATGAACAATTGTTGTCAGCTGTCAGTGACTGCTTCACAATAAAAGCCACGCCTTGATTCACCAGTCCAATGCTTTTAATTTGAAGCAGTAGGCAGAAGGGTTCAGTTATCATTAGCAGTAGCTTGATACAGCTCTGATAATATGTAGGACTGATTCCGGCACATTAACTATCTGGGACACAAGTTAAAAGTACTGTAAAAAAAATATGATATCTAAATTCAAATATACTAAATGGTTTTTGATGATTAAAATGTCCACCATGAATAGACATAAAAACAGGATTTAATTTCATAAAAATCTAATGAGGATCATAACTTTAAATTGGAACCATAGCATACTGCTGTATAATGTGGAAAGAGTTGTATACAGCCTTTTGTCACTAGGCAGGGCTACATTAACCATTACCGTCATAACACACCTGAAACTCTGATTCAATGTTGAAAAGCAATTTGGGTATATGTAGACACAACGTTTTCTGACATGAACACGGAATGTGTGGAATAAAACAATAAAGTTACCTCTACATTTGCTGTAGAATGTTTTAGTTGAATGCTAAATCAGTAGAGTGCTATTTTAAAGGGAGAGCCTCTTGCCTGACATCCCTATTTAGGTGTTTGGCCAGGGCGCAAAATGCTTAAACTTTATCGATTCACCCTTTGTGTATATACACAGCCCCTGTGGATCTTTGACAGGCAATAAACATGCAAATGAGAGTGGGCAGCGGATTTAGTTGATTACCTGAGGCCAAATGCAAAATTACAGCCCAAATGAACAGAGCATTTAAGATGCAATACAACTTGGCAAATAGACTAACCCCTCTTCATTTAACAGACTTGTAGAGTGCCTCTTATAATTGCCACAATCACCAGGGGATACCTGTTTATTTTAAAGAACACCTAACCCCACAATATTTCAAATGTCAGGCTAAGAAGGACTCACGCCAATCATCTGTATTGTATTTTCAATCCCATCAATACATTTTTTTGTCGGGTTTGTACATCAGTGGTGATTACCGATAGCCCCCTTTTGTCAAGCGTTAGCTGTGTATTTTCTGTGCTTCTCAAATCTCCTAGGAGGTACTGTGTCTGTGGGGAGAATGAAGTGGTTCAGCCCTATTGCCATATCTCCCCTAGCAACTGATGGTTCCAGACATGACACTAATCTCATGGTAAAGGTTGACTTAATAAGAGGATCAGTGACCTATTTGAGGCATCGTCATATATATCTGAGAGCACGGCCATGTGTTAAAGAAAAAGCCACACCCGCGTTTACACACACACACACACACACACACACACACACACACACACACACACAACACACACACACACACACACACACACACACACACACACACACATTGACTGCACTTAGATAGTTTATCAAGGTGTCAAGGTAGGTGGACTCTACACATACACATTCACTATTTCAACCTGTAAGAGGAACACATATTCAGGTGCAGGCAGATTCGCTAACAAGGTCATTAGTCAGATGCTACCGATGCTTTGGAAGTGTGAGACACACGAGCATAAGAGAACAGAGCACATCTGGCTATTTATTGCACTAGCACAGCGCACTCATTGTTGCAGGTCCTGCAGAGAGCTCTTAAGTTGTTTTTTTCTTTCAAAGTGTGGTGTGTTTCTTGATATATGTGGGCCAAAGGAGGGCTTATTAATTCAAGTGTAAAAGTGTAAAAATAAACAATAATTAAGGGAAGGCTTTTATGTCGGGCTTTGCGGGTGCACCGGGGGAATGTAACAACATATTCCACTTCACAGCCTTTGATTTAACAGGTATTCACCACACACGCTTGTTGAGGCTTGAGTACAATGAAAATGCTCAAACGTAGACACACACAACATGCACATGCACACACACATGCACACGCACATGCACATGCACACGCACACACACAGACATGAGGTTTGCACACTGATACTTTAACCACCCACTTTCAAAAAATTCTGTTTCTATGGCGTCAACAAGCAGTGGAGTGGAGGGGGCTCGTCTACACAAGCTGTTATTCACTCCGCTCCGGTGGAGAGGAGGTGGTTTGAGAGAGAGATAAATGGCCTCATTAAAGTACAATAACTTACACAGTGGGATGACTTAATATGAATGTAAAAATGCCTGAACTTTAACATAGAAAGAGCCAGGCATGAGGCACAGAGCTTTTGATAGACTCCGTAGTGCAATCTTTTCTCTCTCAAACCTGGAAGTCGGAGGAGCCTTACACTGCATTGCAATGTGCCGCGTGCCATCTAAGAGGAATCCTAATTAGCCACACCGTTGTAAATGTGCAACGCGTTCTTTTCTTTCATTCCAGCCGTGTCTTACATAGCTCTTCTCTGTGCCCGTGACATTGGTGTGATGTGGCTCAGGTTGATCTGGGTGGAAACACAATATGGGAACATCTTGCCGAGACAGAGTTCACCTCTTCAAAGAATCCTTGGAAAAGAAAACCTAGAGACGTGCAAAAGTATAGCTGCGGTATAAGGCTTTCCCCCTCCCCCTTCTGCTTCCAAGCGTATGCGCAGGTGTTGTGCTAAGTTTTGCTGTCTTGCCTGATGCGTGCCGCTCCACTGAACTATACTGCAAGCCCCGTCTGTCTCTGGTGGATTAGGTTCTCCTGAGGAAAAAGAAACAAGTGAAAAAACGTTGCTATTTTGACAGACAGAACAATCCTAACACCAAAGCTTTAAGGTTGCTTGTTATGATTGTACCAACGCCTACATGTGCGTCTTTCTTTATCTCAGCTCATCTGACAAGATGTTGACCATAGCTGTTACATTTCCATAATTACCTGTAAAAGAAACGATGTACATAGATACTATTCAAAGAGTATAGACAGCCAAGATGTGCTTGTCAGGTTAATGCCTTATAAAAATAATAAACTCAAAGAGGAAGTTAGCAATATATTTGTGTTAATATACATGTTAAATCGCTCTATATTCACACAGTGATCAGTTATATAGTGTGCACACTTCATAACACAGGTCTTCCAGCAGCTGTCTCTTCATACAACCAATTGTATAATCTATACGGACACTGATAAGCAATACAAATTCCTCATTGGTTTTTCAGCATGCATACATTCAGTCCACTATCTCTTTTGTTTTGCATGTATTACTCATCCCACATTGTAAAGTTTATCGAGTGTGGCTATGGCTGATCATTGTTTCATACATTTATTATTGTTTTCCCTCAGCGTGCATAGAAAAATGATTCACTGCTCAAGATGCAACAAATCTAATCAATGCAGACGGGAGCGATTGTGAAGGGTGTGTGTGCGAGGCCTCTAAGGGTTACCGTGGTAATGAAATGAGTTTCGGGAGATGGCGGATGAATTGGTTTGTGACATATCAAATGGTGTCACCGAGGAAACTTGACTTCATCCCGCTGATTGGCTTTACATGCACACACAGACACAAACACACACAACACACACACACACACACACACACAACACACACACACACACACACACACACACACACACACCACACACACACCCCACACACTCAGTATCCCTCTCACACGCATATGCACATTAAGCCTAAATGGGCAAAATTACAGTCTTGCTCGGCTTTGAAAACATGCCTCTGGATGTATTTAGAGGTGGTGTATTTTGCTTTGCATGAAAATACTTCCATTATAGGATGGAAAGCTATAGTGTGACCATCTATGCATCTATCACACATCATAGCTGGGATGACACATGATCGACTTAGGTTCAATTGAATTGGCATTGGACTGATTGCAATTAATTTCCATCATAAGCAAGATAATGTTCTCAAGTAGTATCATTTTTGCCAACATTGCAAATAGTACATATCAAAGCTTTATTAATAAGCAAGAATCATTTGATGTCTGTTTACTTTTCCATGCAGGGAATAATTTGTTTTGGATAATCTATGGACAGCATTAGATAGCTATAATGTGGATTTAACAAGAGAACTGAATTCAACTGACACGAACGATCAACTTGACGTTAAGTATTAGGCTTTTCTGAAATTGTCTGATTGCAGGGAGGATAATGCAGGCTGCTCAGTTTCTTATAATCGATGTCACATTTTTTTTTGTTTTTGACATCCATCACTTTGCACTTTGGAGTTGAGCTAAACATGTTTCAACCATATGAATGTGTGTCCTATCTAAGGACTACTACTGTGTATACAACTAATCATACTACTGGCAATTATATTCCAACTACTACGTATACATACCATTAGTGTTACTACATTGCTATCTCTCTCGGATACTACAAGCAACCCTTCAAAAACCATAACAGCCACCACAACACTATACACACCTATCTTCCTTGCCTTTTTTCCAAGGTTTGCCTTCACACCTATAGGGCGATTTTGATTAGTGCACTTATTGATCCACACTTTATTGCTTAATAACGGGCCCTCCTATACTGTGCCATGTTGTGCTTCTCTGTAATGCACCGTCGATGCAGGAGGCCATGCCTATATAGTGAACATAAAGTAAATCTAACCTCAGGCCCTATAGATGTTCTGCTCCCTGAGATGGACGGAAAGCATTTTCCAAGGCAACAGGTTATGTGTCCATAGTCTGTCCATGTATTGATAACTTATGATTATACTTACTTATGTTAACCTTAACAACAGATACAAACACGATGCTGAACCAGTGCAGCAGTATATGTAAGTTGTTTTATTACAGACTTGGTTAATTTTTTTTTAATAAGCATACTTTAAACACACAAATAGTAACATAATTGACGACCCTACTTAGAATGTGATAAGTGAATTATGTGTTGGGTCCTGCAGGATATCAATCATATAATAAGAAAGGTTTTAATGAACAAGTAAGATATATTTGATGTAATTCTAAATGCAAGGCTCCTTAAAGGAAAATGTAGGATTGTTAATGATTGACTGGGTCGATACCTTGGCGAAACTGATATATTTAAGATGAAAATTGGCTTCAGGTGGGTCTGATTAGTGGGCAACAGTAATGATGAGCAGTGGTAATGATTTCTACAGCACCGTCAGTCAAAAAGTAAAACAGAGAAAGTTAAAGCTTGCATGGTCTCCCTCATTAAAAGAAGGTGTTAAATATACAGGGTGCTGCAATGTCTGCCTGCAAGGAATTACATTACTTTGTCTTAAACTGACTGGGCAGTTGGCTGGCTCGGTCAGTTATCAATCCTGATGGCTAAGTGTAGATCTGCAATCAAGTTAAATTTCATTTATAGAGCGACACTATGCTTTATAAGCCATACACTTAACGCAAAACATAGACTTACTTTATATTCTAATTAAATATTGCTCACTATTTTTATATAATTATTATATAATTCTTTGTAATTATTATGGCATGTTATTTTGGAATAGTGCTTATATTAATAATGGTACCAAAGTTACATTAAGTTAGGTCTGGACTTCTTCTCTTTAGACTACCACTCTTCTCCTCCTTCATCCCTCCATCATCCCTCTGCCTCTCTTCAGTGTTTCCCCAGAGGCAGGGCCGGATTAACGCACAGGCTAACTAGGCTACAGCCTAGGGCCCGACGTGTGGAGGGGCCCTTTGATTGGTCAGATTTTTTTTTTTTTTTTTTTTTTTTTTTTTTTTTTTTTTTTAGAAAGGCTTGGGGGCCCCCCTCTGGGGGGCCCCCAAGCCCCCCCTAAAAAAAAAAAAATTCTTGATAAATAATTCTTGAGCAGGCTACCGGGCCCTAGGCCTCATAGTAACTTTTCATGTTGCATTGTCAAAGAGCTCAGTCACTCATGTCAATAACAGGGTCCAAAAAGGAATAAGCCTAAATATAAGGAAATAAATCATCATGGGCCCCTCAACTAGTAGGGGAGAAATACAAAAGCATAAGAAAACAGCATTAGTAGCTCTGTCTAAGGGGCTTCATGATGAGCCTTTAGGGCCCCCACACACATACAGGAATACGATTTCTATGTGTAAATTCTATGCTGTTCATAAAAAGTAGCTATCCACCCTGTATCTGTTGAAATGAGTCTCTCCATCATAGAACATGGGTCTGCAGACCAATCTACTGTACTGTTTTTACAGTAGCAGAGTAATGAGTGCTGCCTGATTAAGAAAAATCTGAAAAATAATGTTCCTGCTGCATCTCAGGATTTGATATAGCCTCTAAATTTTCCCCTCAAAGTGCACCAGATTGATGCATTTTAATTCAAAAGGCACAAATTTTCTTCCGGGGGGGATGCCCCCGGACCTCCCAACAAGGACCAGGGTCCCACAGTATCCCTAAATCCTGTGAGAAAAACTGACTTCATTAATATGTTTTTACCATTAATTGTATATGTGCTGAAAAGTCAGTGTACCTGACTGGATAGGTAGGAGTGGGGGGGCCCTTTAAGAGTCTGAACCCAGTGGCCCATCATCTCGTAAAACTCTACAATCTGTTTTCTTTTTGCGGGAAGCATGCACAAGCATGCACAAGATATATGTATTAAAAAAAAATTAAGATTTTTTTTTTCAAGAAAATACAAAAAAAGTGGGAGGCCCCACACTAGGTCTTGAATGGGGCCCCCATATCATTAAGGCCGCCCCTGGTTGTACAGGTAGAGTTTGGCAGAGTAATTGAGAATAAAATCAGAAATTAAAGTAAATAACTGGATAGTGCGTCTCTTCCTCCCCTGATTCGCTTCCTCTCCCCATGAAGTCACTCCCCTATCTTTTATTTTATTTTTTATTAAATTAAATGCAGTGCATTTACATACATACATAAGTTACTCTTGAGCTAAAAAATGCTAGATGTTAATGCATATGTTATGTCCTCATTTCTTTTACAAGTTTCTGTAATAAAATTCGTTCCAAGTGAAAATTGTCCCAGTAAAGTTAATTTACCTTGAGAGTGTGATCTTTGGTCAGATAATAATTCAAAAATGAAGTGAATAGAATATAATATAATACCTTTATTGTCATTGGCTTCATTCTTTGTGTGAATTCAGAATGGTGATGGCTTTGGGAAAGAAACTGTTCTTGTTCTTGAATCTGTTCAGGTTTACAAATACACTTCATCATCAGCATCATCATTATTATTATTATTGGACGCCAAAGCGTCACAAAGGGGGGCCCCACAGAAGGAATAGCCTAGGGGCCCATGACTACCTTAATCCGGCCCTGCCCAGAGGCATGTTTTGAATGTATAAAAATTGACTCTGCATCTCTTAGAGCAGATGCTCATTCTTGGCAGCAGGCAGCGCTTCATTAGTTATTTAAATCAGAATAGCCTGGGACTGCATACCAGGCACTATATTAATTTGATGTATGGTACTATGAAAAATAGAGCCATCAGAGGAAAAACAAAAACACCCTGCGACAGTGTTGGAGCAGTTCACTCTGTCTTACTGTTAACCGTTGCAGCAGCATGTCAGGATGTCAGCACGAGATATTGATGCATTATTTCATCGCCGTGATGAATATATTCCTGCCTGCAGTGTGAGAGCTGACTGAAATTCATATAGGTTCCATCTATTTGTCAAGCTATGTACACATGCGCCAATGCCGGTGTTCTGTATTCAAATATCACGTGTCCTGCTGGAAAAACGCCATCATTCCACTGTGAAGAGCTGTCACAGAGTCTATTTATTTATGTCTGAATCATGAATTTTACATAGCACCCATGGGCTGCGGCATGACTGTAACCCATCATGTTCACGTTCGACCACAACGGGGTTGTGGGGAATGGCCGAACACTGTAGCATTGTGTGTGTGTGTGTTTTTTTTTAAATGGCTGCATTGATGGTATCTCATTTTCACCGAGAAGCAGGGCCGGCAATTACTTGTGTTTAGAAGGCCAACTCATTATCCTCGGGGGTTGTTTCATTAGACACAATGGGAAGGCAGCGGGTACTTAAATGAGGAGATGTGTTTTGACAGCTGCTGAGATGAGTGGAGTTTCCCATCAGAAGTGGATGGGAGCAGTATGTGGATGGCACTTTCTCACACAGGCAAACGAGGGAGGGGGGTAAGGGGGGGGGGGGGTTTATGCATGTCAAAGCCAATCCTTCCAGGGCTCAGAAGCTAGAAAAACAGGACCCAGAGGTGTGACAAAGCTCCCTCACACTCTTTCCCATATATGCCCTATCCCTCCATGCCGTCTTCCATTCATTTCCCTCACCCTCAATTTCACTCTCTTCTCTCCACTCTGCTTAATTGGGCCATTCCTTTACTCGCTCCTCTTCCAGTCCACTGAGAACACATCACCATCGGTGTTTAGACGATATAGTTCCGGCTTCCAATTTAGTTTTGCGCAGTCCGCCACCTTGCATTATGCACTCCTACTTAACACGTCATTTGTACCAATTTGTTGCCTGTTTATATGGAAATCACTTTTCCAATCAGGCTAAACGGCAAACAGCCAACGCTGTCAATACTGTCGTTCCGGTTGAGTCCTCCGGGGGGAATCTGTCTGAGGTTTATGTCTTCATTCACCGGCGCCACCGTGGCTCCTGAGGTTCTTTTTTATGGCGGCCCATATTGAACCTGGATTGATTGAGTTTATATCTGCTATCAAGGACAGTGTGCAGGGTGACATCCAGTTAGCATGGATCTATCAAAGAGAATATTGGACAGGGGGGGATAGGCTACATTAGCAGTTCTGCAAATTGAACTTTTCTTTTTGTTCTTTGTCTACAGCTTCTTCTTCTATTTTTTCCAAAGGCGTCATCTCTCACAAAGGGATGACTCGGCTTAAAAAGCTAACGCTCTGAGAGATATGGCCTATGCAATTATACTCCCTTCCCTCAGCTTAAGTCTGCCCCGCCATTCTGTAATCCTTGTGGGTTATTATGAGTGGAGGAGCCATGGTGACAAGGGTTTTTCGGTGATCAATCTTAAACCATCCTCTCTAATTTTCCACGGTCAGTGCCTCCATCCGGCCTGCCCTTGCCGCTTGGCTGCACCAGCCAATTATGGCCGTAACTGTCGGCTTATTACAGGACAGGCGTGGCCCTTTTTGCCGCCGTATTGACCCCACGCGATAGGCCCGGGCCCCATCCAGCCTCCAGGCTCCAATTAATTAACGACCATGTCCTTGTTGAGTGTGCAGGGCTGAATAAATAAGACAGTTAATGTACCTGTTTGTTATTATTTTTTCTTTCCACATGGATTAGGTTTAATTAAACTAAACACATGTGTGCACATTGGAGCATTACAACAGGTAATTAAGGCAGGATAGTGTTTATGTTATGGCGAGGAATTAAAGTGATAGATTTATGGGGGCCTCATTAAGAAACTTGGATTCATAAACAAACTTTGGGAATAATAAAAAAATAAATTGACGAGAGAATATGCGCTCCTCCATGGACATTCTGCTTCTAATGAAACACAAGAAACCATGTGTTGTATCATATATAAGAAGTTCCTTTGCATATTTGGATGCAGGCATTCTTATGAATTAATAAGTGCCTGGTTAATTGATTTCTCACTAGAGTTATAAAAAGAAAAATCTGACTCAGGATCATGAATACAAACGGAGATGTTATTGCAAAAGAACCATTGAAATATGTTCTGTACTTATTTGTTATGGAACGTATTCATTTTAAGGCGAACAGTGTTACTAATGACGTTTACACTGAGGCTGTTTTCGATGCCTCAGTCAGGCCGATAAGTGTCACAGTTTCATATGTATGATTCTGTACATCACATGTTGCAATTTTTTTTCCATTCATTCTAAAGCACGTTGCAACTTTGTTTTGAAAGAGCCTTTTACAAGGTGTATTATTAACCCTCCACCTTCGTAAATGCGCCACAAGGGAGAGATTCCCCGATAATTCCGTTTCTCATGCGAGCACAGATTTGCGCTTTTTGATTTTATGTTAATGTTTTACAAAGTATCATTATACTGTGCGGCTCTCACACCTCTTTGACCATTGTTACACTCAAACTGTGAGACCAAACTACAATCTTTATTTATTTTGTGAGTGTTTGCCACACTCTGATTTGGGACTTCCCTATGACTACAGTATGTATGGCCAAATATAGGCATTACATGAAGTCTGCAAAGGCTGTGCCACATTCTGAGCTGATTGTGATTTTTAAGGGGCGTTTCAAAGGTGTGCTCTGTTTTAAGCACTTGCTGTGTTTTGCTCGTAGGCCCATTTCTGACGTGAATCCTACGCACGTTGTATTTATGAGGTCCTTAGAATGATGCCATTTCCATATC
>CM047508.1:29431219-29436219 GCA_026122265.1 Ammodytes dubius | reverse complement strand
CTCTGCTTGTGACAACAGGCAAACAGCATAAGGAAGGGCCCCCGCACTGCGATTGATTCATCTTTGTGCATCTGAATTCATTACTGTTACAGAAGCTTACATAAATAAGACGCCTAAGGCTCATTCATGAGTCTATACAGCAACAAAAAAAAACATTCAAAAAACAGCGACACACTCGACAGAGTGGCACATAATCATCCAGCAGTGAAAGGAGAAAAAAAGAATCCACATGGAAGTTTTATAACCTCATATATAAAACAGAGGGATTATTCCATTGCCTGTCAGCCAAGTAAACATCCAACCTCCCAAGGGAAGTACTTTTCCTGGCAGGAGTGATTTAGGATTTCCGTAACTATTAATCTTGTTGATGTTCATGCACTCAAACGTCTTGCCACGTTATTGCTGAGAATTACTTAAAAACAACGGCTTCCTCACAGGCTGACAAGCGTTTCTTGGAAGAAAAAAAATGTTGTTCTCCTAAAAATGTAGATGGGGGGGCCCTCGTCAGTTTGAGAAACTGCTGCAGTTCTCAAATTTGACGTGACGCCCATTTTTTTGTGTCCGTAAGGTTAAATTAAATTTGAAAATGTGGAAACAAAAAAAAAGCTTACACATTACTGTAACACATTCATTTCTAGAGACCCTATTAGAAGGTTTTTGGTTTTATTCAATTTTGAGAGAATATTTGGAGATAAAAGGCAAAAATGTCTAAGTGGTGTAACCGTCAAAACTTCGTACCACAAAATGTAACTTGCTGAAATACAGTGAATTTCTCAATATAACATCCTATAAACTATTTTGGCATTATCCTAAAATGGAGGTCATTGTGAGTATATAAATTATATTTAAATACAACTTTCATATTTGTTCTAATAATTTGGGGAGCGAGCGAATGTCCTGAATTGTCAAGTGGTGTAACCATCATTCAAGGTGCCATTTTGTTCAAATCTTTAAGAACAGTAAAGGACCCCTGATGAACATGGCTGCTGCATTCCAAAGTTAAGAGCTCTCCAAGAAATATAAGATATTTGCACTTTTAGGGTATGTCAAGTATCATTTGGGTTACATGTCAAATGGTGTAACCCAAATAAAACGTTGAAAAAATATTTTTTACATAAATAGTATTGTTTGTTTTAAGAATTATATTTGATTTATTCACACCAAGACCATGTCCTCAGATATGAGTCCATGATAATGCCTGTCAAAATAGATTTTTAGTCGAAATGTCAAATGGTGTAACCGGTTACACCATTTGACTAATTTGACAAACATCTCGGTTTTTGTCAATTTTTTTCAAAATTCACTACTTTATGATACTGGTTTAAAATGAAATATGAGCTCAATTACTTTTTTAAACCAGTTTTAGGTTATTATTGTTTGTATCTTCTAAAATAGTTGGTATTTCCACAACTTTATCACCAAAGCTAGGTACGGCTAGGATAAAATCATTAAGTGGCATGATTTTGTGATTTTTTAATTCATGCTTATCTTCAATGCATATTTGTATATCATTCCTTTTCATTGTAATGTCACATAATTTCATAATACATGAATAAATTATATACATGAAGCATATGAACAGTGACACCTAATGTGGAAGGATGAACAGCAGCTTTAAATACCTAGAACTCCAACAATTTGTGAATACTAGAAAATGTTAATCAAATTTAGGCTGCAGAATTGAGCAACTTTCTCTACAATAGATGACACATTCAAAAGAGGAAACAAGCCAATTACCTTGCAAAAAGAGGACAGGAAAGGTAGTTTTCATGAACAGAAACAAGCGTGCACTCACACTCACATGTGCTGCTGCAAGCTTTTTTCTTAAATGTAATCAGATCAAGGCATAACGTCAACCAAATAATACCTTGCTTTCAGATTGATATAACTAGATATGAATTCACTGTTTAAAAGGGAATGCAGGAGCAGGACCCTTAACATACATGAATCTCCATGAGTCTCTTCTACCCATCCACCTAGCTCTTTCTCACAAACAAACATAGACACACTTAAACGCACACATACACAATTTGTTAAGACTTTTTGTTTTTGATTGAATTTTTTCCATAAATACAATCAAATGAGTTTGACCCTAGAACATTTTTGTCATCCATGGAGATCTTTATTTAATAGTGTTTTTTCTTTAGGTTTAAGAGCACATAATTACAAAATCTGAATGTGAAAACAATACGGCATGCTCTTGAACCAGAAGACCACGCTCGTGAATAAAGATAGATAATTACTCCATAGTCACCTTAATGGTATTTGTTGACTAATGTTTTAAGTACATGAAAACAAAATCCAATGGCAAGTCCAAACACAGTAACTATCATGACTGCAGTGCCTGATTTCAGTGTTGTTTATTAAACTTTTTGGCTGTAGAAGCAACACCGTCAAGTGGTGTAACTGGTTTGTGTCAAATGGTGTAACCAGTATTTTTCCTAAAAAAATCAAAATGTACATGTAAATTAATGTAGGCCAGAATTGATTACTCTTCTTAAATGTATTAAATCATTTTTAACACTTTTAACACGATTGGTCAACAATTATTTAGAAAACAAGATGTTTCCAGCCAACGTCCTGCTCAAAATTGCAAAAACGCATAAAATTTAGATTTAGGGGTTATCCAAAAAAATCTTTTTTCATGTGATATTTTGAAATGGAAGTTATTATTCTTATGAGTTACATTCATATTACACTATGGTGGACAAAATAATGAATATTTCTTATTCTTTTGTGGTTACACCATTTGACATTGTCAGGTCCATTTGGGCCTACTTTTAGTAGAAAATTGTGTAAATCCCATTTCCCATGAAATAAAACTAACAGAAACACAAAATGTATATTTTAAATTGATTCAAGGATGCTTTTAAAATATATTTTTGAAAGATTTTCAAAAAACCATCATGACAACCCTTATTCGTCATTGACCTATTATTAACATGCATTCCATATCACGCTAACAAAATAAAAGACATCTGATCATGCAACTTTAAATTAAGACCTAGAATTCATAGGAATTCAGGATTGCACGTAGTGTGTGGTCACATCTTACATCCTACTTAATGAAGTATGTGGAGCTGGTGGACTGGTTAACAAACAGTGTGTGAAAGGTCAGTGTAAGCGATGCTGCGATGACATCCCTATTATTTGCAGATAAAGGGGCCCCTTGAGATCCAAGGAACAGAGCAAGTTAGTTGACCTGCCGACTTGTTGGATTTTTTTGTAAGAATTTTAATTAAACCATACAAATTGCATTTCCACTTGTCCATGACCCTACTAAAATGGGAACCGAAAACACTTGTCCTCATTCGGATGTACAGATTGTATGATAATATACCAGGTGTTAATGTTATTTATCAAATAAAGAGGTGGCTAAGAAAATCATTATTGAAGCCTTGTGGCAGGACAGCTGGTATGGTCATTTAATGAACACAAATGTCCTTTAGGTGGGAGGCTGGTGAGGGGAGCATGGGCCTTCTTTGCTTAATAGAGAGCCATCCTGGCCTACTATGATGGGTAGTCTGGCATCTGGTTGAGACACTATAAATCTCAGCACATGTTGAAGCTCATTTGTATCAAAGGAAACATGTGGCTTCCCCTGATACACATCAGGTCACCACTAGAAGTGGAAGTGACAAGGACTGCAGGGTGCAGGGAATTGGACGTTTCCAAATTGCTGGGGGAAAAAAAGACAAGAAAAACCAGACATGACAGGGAAGTAAGAAAGCTAGAGTCATGTACTGATTTATTTACTGAGATGCCAGATGAATAATGTACAACACTTTAAGATAACTGTTAATTAGCTGTTCCCCATTTGATATGTTACAAAAATAGCGGCTATACCGACAGGCACTTTTGTCAGAAGTAATTCTCATTACAGGGCCTTTGAGCAAGACAACCTTTGTATCCATCGGTCATAATATTGTGAAGAGAAAACTGTATGAGAACGCTGCTACAAAGCAAATGAAACAACATACTGTATATTATCATCAACATAGACACAGTACTGTATCGAGTATGTGTTCATATCATTCCTCATGCTTGGATATTTAAATTGAACTGATTAAAAAGAATATTCCTTTCAATGATGTAAAACCTATTAATTTACTTGGATGGCCTGCTGGCGCTTTGCAGCCTAACCCCGGAATTCCACCGGTTGTGCCTGTGTTGTCCAACGGTTTTGCTCCATGGCCCACGTCCGTCAACACCCACCGGCTCCATTTTCAAAGCAGGCATGGCCAGCTCCGCTGAACAGCTGGAGTCGCGAGACCAAGGAGTTCCCGCGGTAATAAAAGTGACGGGCGATCGCTCTTGATAATATGATTCTCCTATATGGTATTTACACAACAACAAACGCACGGAAGGTTATTGTTCCCATTCAAACAGCTGACAGCTCCGATGCCGTGGCGGAGCAGAGAAGGACTGGACAGGGAGCCAGTGGAATTCGGCCTTTAGTCTCAAAAGCAAAATAAAATGCAAACTCAAATAAGGCTGCGAAGGATCTGACATATTAGTGTTAATGATCACCATAACCCTAGAAGACATTGGATTCCTTATCCTTCATTTCCCCTTGAGAGTCTGCTTTAAAACTTTCCAACAGTTACCCTTCCCAAATCGATACAACTGTTATCAATAGTTGATGGCACAGTTAGCGTAAGCACGGTTCCGTTTGGTCTATAGGCTTTCAGACATATTGACTTGCTCTTCTGTACATCCACAATGGTATACAGTCAGAAGGCAGTTTAGTCTATCCGGCTGTTTTTGTGTGTGTGGCAAGTGCGCTTCAAGGACATTTCCTCTCATTTACTCCAAGACACACACTTGACACTGAGCCAGCACTCAAACAATGGCAGCTTGTGCCTCCTCTTAATGGCCAAACTATAGAGCTCATCAAAAATCAATGTCTTTAAAGTGTGCCATGGCATGCATTTTATTCTTAACAAGACAGGGGAGGAAAAACCATATGCAAACATAAATCCAGTTTTTTTTAATGACGT
>CM047508.1:29401219-29426219 GCA_026122265.1 Ammodytes dubius | reverse complement strand
AGTAAGAGATATTGCTATGGAGTTGATAAATACAGAGGATGTCTCAACATTGCAAAACAAGAACTTTTTCAATATAAGTATTTTGATAAAGATGCACATTAAACCTTTCTAATAATGATCTGCTTTTTTTAAATAGTTTTTTCCCAGAGTAGCACAGCCTTTACTGGGAAGATATTTGAAGTCTCTGTAGCTTCTTTTTCTACTGCAAAAATGAATAGCTACACGGGACTAAAACTGTATTTCCTGCAACAGTTTACATGTTATAATGTAGAAATATAAATAGTATAAATGCCTTCAACCTGCATTCAATTTAGTTTAAACATTAATTCATCTGACAGGGAACATTCAGCGTCGACTCCGGAGACATGTCATTTGAAAAAAGAGAGATATTAACCATTAGGTCCTTGCTCGACTGAAGCTTTTTATTTGAAAATATTGAAACTCTATTTGTGTGTGTGTGTGTGTGTGTGTGTGTGTGTGTGTGTGTGTGTGTGTGTGTGTGTGTGTGTGTGTGTGTGTGTGTGTGTGTGTGTGTGTGTGTGTGTGTGTGTGTGGTGTGTGTGTGTGTGTGTGTGTGTGTGTGTGTGTGTGTGTGTGTGTGTGTGTGTGTGTGTGTGTGTGTGTGTGTGTGTGTGTGTGTGTGCTTGTCCCAGGTATGACAACCAAATAAAGGCCTCCAGACTAGATTACTGCACACTGACACTCACATACAGTACACACAGACACAGTGTCCTAATCGCTGCTAAATCAAAAAGCCCTTCCAGTCCTGCCTAACAGCAACCTTTGTACTACACTGAAATAATTGTAGCCATTACCTGAAGTACCGTTCTGCTTTAGCAAACAGACAGTTTAACCTTTAGACGGCGAGCTAGGTTACAGAGAGCAGTGTTCTCCTGTGTCGGCTTCTCTTGTAGGATTAACTACTTACATTGTCTTCTTTCCAGAGGACAGTAAATAGTCACATATGTTGAGAATGGTCACCTCCTCACAACACAGGACACACACATTTGACATATTAACATATGAACAGTAAGGATACAGGTAAGAAAAATCAGGGCATGTAAGCTGACACATGTGACATATACAAAGTAATATAGCAACATAAAATGCCTGCTTCATGGGCATTTTATATTACATTGGCAATCATTCAATTGTCAAGACCTTTCTCGAAAAGCTCAAATGCCATGGCGGCACCAGAGGTTAAAGCTCCCATATTATACACTTTTCGGTTCTATTATACACCATATTATATGGTCTTAGTGGTCCCTAATACGTTTTTCTTTAATTGTTTGCTGAAAAAAACTTTCAGATAATTTATTGTACTATGCTGATGTTCAGCTAATCTCACAATGGCCTATTTTTTTAAAAGAGCTGCAGCTCCCCTCGTAAATATACAATCTTTGAGCTCCCCCCGCCCCCTGTCCGGAAGCGAAGCCAGATAAGCCTCGCCCTCTGTCTGTCAGGGCCGTAGACCAATAAGAAATAGGGGTGTGGGCTGCACAGTGGAAGCTTCTGGCTTTCCAGTTTTTGAGGTCGGAAACGAGGAGAATTATTTTAATATGTTGGCAGTCTCTAGGCACACCGTGGACACATGGATATGTTAGAACACATTTAAAAAGTGCATTTAGCATAATATGTGACCTTTAAGTCAGAGTATCATCAACATCATTGGACTCATATAAAAAGGGGTCATGAATGTCTGTTATTAATTTGATGGCAATCCATGTAAAGGTTACTGAGATGTGTCCATAGAAAATACACGCTACACAGTCTCTTCTTACACTGTGTGTTACTCATGGGCCACAGTTTGTAAAACGGGTGATATTGTGGTCCAAATAGCTAGATCTCTAAAATTTGAACGAGGATTTTTTAGAACACTTTGGATACATGGAATATAATATTTCTTAGTTTGTTTTAATTTGTGTATAATCGCTTGAAAATAAAAGTGTTTTTTCTTTTTTTAAATGACCTTATATTGGGCATTGTATATCTACAAAGAAGCAGCACCGCCATTTTGCACTGCCCTGTTTCTACAGTAGCACAGAACGGACAAACCCAATTCCCTTACATACAATCATATGAAAAAGTTTGGGAACCCCTCTCAGCCGGCATTATAATTGACTCTGCTTTCACAAAAAAAATATAAAAGTGGTATGTCTTTAATTTACCAGGAACAGCTAAGTACTGGGATGTTTTCCAAACAAAGATTTTTTGAAAAGCAGTATTTGGTTGTATGAAATAAAATAAAATGTGAAATACTGGCTGTGCAAAAATATGGGTACCCTTGTGGTTTTGTTGATTTTAATGCCTGTAACAGCATGTAAAACTGATGACTTTAAACACAAAGTTGGTTGGATTATGTTGTTAAGCCTTGAACCTCATATAATTGTCTGTTTAATCATGAGAACATGTATTTTAGGTGCCTAAATGCAAGTTACACTTCTCTTTGACTCTCTGCTGAAGTGAGACAGAATGGGATCATCAAAACAGCTCCCAAAAGATCTGAAAAACAAAGATTGTTCATTGTCATGGTTTAGGGGAAGGCTACAAGAAGCTTTCCCAAAGGTTTCAATTGTCAATTTCGACTGTAGGGAACGTTGTCAGGAAATGGAAGGACACAGGCATAGTGGCAGTTAAACTCAGGCATGGCAGACCAAGAAAAAAACAGGAGCGGCATAGGTGGAGGATTGTGAGAATGGTTGCACACAACCCACAGATCACCTCCAAAGACCTACAAGAACATCTGGCTGCAGATTGTGTATCTGTACATCGTTCAACAATTCAGCACAATTTGCACCAAAACATCTGCTTTTTATAAAGACCAAATAACTTAATTTTTGTCTCATCAGTCCAAAGCATTTTCTTCCAATATGAAGCTGGCTTGTCTAAATGAGCTTTTGCATACTCCATGCAACTGTATCTGTGGCGTGGGCGCAGAAAGGGCTTCCTTCTCATCACCCAGCCATACAAATGTTTTGGTACAAATTGCACTGAATTGTAGAACCATGTACAGATACACAATCTGCAGCCAGATGTTCTTGCAGGTCTTTGGAGGTGATCTTTGGGTTGTGTGCAACCATTCTCACACTCCGCCGCATATGCTGCTCTTGTACTTTTCTTGGTCTGCTAGACCTGGGTTTAACTGCAACTGTGCCTGTGTCCTTCCATTCCCTGACAACGTTCCTTACAGTAGAAATTGACAATTGAAACCTTTGGGAAAGCTTCTTGTAGCCTTCCCCTAAACCATGACAATGAATAATCTTTGTTTTTAAGATCTTTTGGGAGCTGTTTTGATGATCCCATTCTGTCTCACTTCAGCAGAGTCAAAGAGAAGTGCAACTTGCATTTAGGCACCTAAAATACATTTTCTCATGATTAAACAGACAATTATATGAGGTTCAAGGCTTAACAACATAATCCAACCAACTTTGTGTTTAAAGTCATCAGTTTTACATGCTGTTACAGGCATTAAAATCAACAAAACCACAAGGGTACCCATTATTTTTGCACAGTCAGTATTTCACATTTTATTTTATTTCATACAACCAAATACTGCTTTTCAAAAAATCTTTGTTTGGAAAACATCCCAGTACTTAGCTGTTCCTGGTAAATTAAAGACATACCACTTTTATATTTTTTTTGTGAAAGCAGAGTCAATTATAATGCCGGCTGAGAGGGGTTCCCAAACTTTTTCATATGATTGTATCTTTATGAACAGTGATTGTCTGCTGGAAATGCATCTGCTTGGAGATGAAAAAGAAGTACTATAGAATAGATAACCAAACACATTTTCACCTCATCACTTGATACTGTGGAAAGACCTGATGCTGTGTTTCATGACGCCATCTTTATTAACTAGCTTCTTGTCCTTGAAGGCCACCGTAGCTTCTGTAAATTCTCCAAACAGGAGGGGTAGACATGGAGCGTTGGGAACTATGTCCACTAGATGATGCCAAAATACACCTTTATTACGCACTGCACCTTTAAGCTTTACTTTACCTTACTTGACTTAAGCTTTACCCTGCTATTTGTGGTTTTAGCACCCTGCAACCCCTGACACACACACACACACACACACACACACACACACACACACACACACACACACACACACACACACACACACACACACACACACACACACACACACACACACACACACACACACCGAGACAAATAAAGAGTTGAGCCCTGACCCACTGTACAAATGGTTTAACCCTCCAGTAAAAAAATACATCCCAGATAATCCTTGGGCTGGGATAATATGTACTGAAGAATTGTTTTTATCAAAGCCCAGCCTTCACAAACACTCTGCACATACTCACTCTCTCTCTCTCTCTCTCTCTCTCTCTCTCTCTCTCTCTCTCTCTCTCTCTCTCTCTCTCTCTCTCTCTCCCTCTCTCTCTCTCTCTGTGGGAGTGCATGGGTCTTGATCACAAAGTCGGGTGCACATGTCACCCTTAACCAACTCGAACAATCGATTTGTCTTTTATATTTGAAGGGTATATCTGCAGAGCGAGAGGTCGAATAAAGGAGGAGAGGATATTTTGAATACGGGGCGTGACATTACATTGAAGTTAAATTCAAAGAGAGAGAGAGAGAGAGAGACACACTAGAAATAAAGTTTGAACACACAAACACACACACACAAAACTCAAACTCAGAGAAGAGAAAAACGGAAAGGAGGAGAAAGAGTGGAGAGAGGTGGAGAGCGGTGGACAGGGGTTGTGATTGGGTTCAGGTCTCCAGTGTCATCATCAGCTTTGCCCTGTTTTCTGACCTCTGACCTCCACTTAATTCAAACGGCCAACTTGCTCGCTCCCTTTGTGCCTGCTATGCTGCCTCTCCGTCCGTCTTCATCTTTATCTTTGCTCATTCTTATCTTCTTGCTGACTCCTCGGCTCTCTCTACAGTTACTTGAGCACATCACACACTGTATTGTAGCCGCTGCACGTGTGAGTCTTAAGCTATAGCGGTAATTGGGGTTATCTCCATGGGGGATTGTGTAAATGACTGGGTCTGTGAATCTATTCAACTTACACAATCCGGTATAGAAAACATTGGACTCGACCAAGTCTTTTCTAAATGATACAAATGGATGCTCAGGGTGTGACCGCTTTAGAGTAATTTAAGGGCCGCTGTTATACTGTTTAATTGCAGGCACTTAACAGGGTTATGTGGTTACATAAACACAGTGGTGATCAGCCGGAGACTGGTGTGAGGTTATGGAGAACTCCATTGGATCATTAGTGGGGTTGTTAGTTGGAAGATTGTTTCTATTTTTACGTTTTTCCTTATCGCACACCCCTTAGGTTATTCACATAAATGATCACTTCAAAAAGAGCTCAGGTTTTTTTTTACAACTTGGATCCTATTTTTGTAGTTTTAGCAATATTGTTTTGACGTTATGATATCACCTACAATACTCAACAAAGTAAGTGATGAGATTTGGTGTCGTGGCCATGTTAATGCAGTCCAACAGAAATAAACATGAGCAATCAGATATTAAAAATGATGGAATCCAATGATCTGAAGCACTATTGGAGATAAAAAAGGTGAGCGTGCATTAATTGTTGATAACAGTTCAGTTTTGCTAAGGAAAAGTGAGGCAGCATTACCGTCAGCAAGCTTATAGCACCCTTTGAAGGACCAAATCACACCATGACACCTGTGGTTAATGTAGTTTTCTATTGAAATGGGGGCGGGGTGGGTGTTGTCTTGTTTGACCTCCCCCACATATTCCATAGGGGTCATGTGTTATGTTCATATCAGATTTAATCACAAACCCCCCTGGAAACTAAAAGTGTTCACAGCAGGCTTCCATTGGTAATTGGCAATCGGGTGGATGTGTATTGTTGCAGCTATACTGTTGTCAGCCTTCCAGTTAAAAGTTTTGAATGATGATTGTATTATTCTGTTATTAGTTTTCACACTCATTTAATCATCTCATTAACGTGACCATTTCTGGATCTATGGTTTCATTTGATTGGATTTCCTCTACCTCTTTTCTCCTTTGTATTGTAGCTCTCGAATGTTCTTCTTTCTGATTGTGAGAATTACCAGCAGCCCTGGCATCACTCTTCCATTGTGTGGCCAAGAAGACAAAAAGTAATTAAATAGTGAAATCTATTGTTCTAGGCTCCATATCCATTGATATAAATCCTAGATTCTAAGCAAAGATCTGCCTCCTAGAACTGTTTGTAAGACTGAAATTTCAATCTGCTTCGCGTCTGACCTCCATGTGAGTGGGAGAGGATATCGGTGCGGCGGGCAAACACTCTGCAAGACACACTGAAAGCTGAACATTGGTCTGTGAAACACTCAGTTTGTGTGTCTCATCCTGCAGCACACGTACACTTAAATTGAAAGATTGATTCTTAGTGAAAATAAGACAACGAGCTGTTATATGTACGTGGAAGTGAAACGGTGGGTGAATGGATGCATGGATGACACATTTTCTCACCATCCTCCTCAGGCTTTAAACCCATATGTGACGGTTGCAGAATATGCGGCAGTGTGTTTGCGAGTGGGTGCCATGTGAATAAGTGTGTGATATGCATACAGTATATAGTAAATAATATGGATGTAGCATCTGGGCTGACCTCAGTTATTCACACGGCATCCAATAATCCTGGTTTGTGCGCGTCGCCATTTTGTGAGGGGGAGGGAGATAGCTGACGTATACCTCCGAGGCAAAGTGAGGGACAACGGGCGGAGAGCTGTCACTCAAGAGATCGCGCCAATACATTTTAACCTCCAAAAGAATAAAAACTAGCGTGGGCCAAAAAAATTCACCCCCCTCAGTGTTGTCATGGAGATATGACCTAAACATACAGACTAAAATGGTTTTGTGGCCCAGCAGGTTGTAAATAGGTTTAATAATGCTGTGAAAATGGCATGTTTAACATTGGAGTCAATGAGAGATGGCTGTCTTCTGCTCCCAGCCCCCAGTGGCACTTCCTGGTTACTACAGTTGTGGTCACTTCCTTATTGGATGCTGGTAAAAATGGCTGAGGTTGGGGCTTGGTGATATGTCTCAGTGTGTAGGTGCAAATTGATCATGGCAGCGCAATGTTTTATTAAACAGAGGTGAGCACGGACATTTCACTTGGTGAAACCTCTTTCAGTTGCTCTTGCTGCTTTTGTAATCAGTCTTCATCACGCTCTTGCTTTTTGCTTTCTTTTAAAGCTATAGTACGTAACTTATGCCCCCCCCCCCCCATGAGGAGTTCTGAGTGAATTTAATCAACACTCTCAGTGCATACACATAAGCCTTTGGTGATCGGTTGTTGATGTAATACCTTCTGCTGTACGTCCAGGTTGTTTCTTAGCAGTAGAATCAACAACTGAAACCTTTCTTGGGCTCTTATTAGAATTTTTCTGAGCTCCTGGCGACACCAGTTTATAAATGCTGCCATACTAAGAAATACAGAGATAGAGTTTGATGTCAACTCGATTGGCGACAACTTAAATGTAACTGATATCCATGTATATGCAGAAGTTACGTACTGTAGCTTTAACTCATTCCCTCACACACTCTGAATCTAACTCCCAACATGTCTGCCATATTTCATTTGGCCTTTTTCCCTCATCATCGCCACAAGCTCACAACTCATCCGTCTTATCTTGCTCCATTCCGAGTAATTATCTCATAAGAGGCCCCCCCCCCATATCCTCTGTTCCATTCACTCTCCCTTTTCATTTCAGTCTCACCCTCCTTTTCACTGTCACTCCACTCATCCTTGCTGGAATTTCCCACCTCTTCCATGCTCCTTTAGTCATCCTCACACTCTTCCTTTCACTCTCTCTTTCATTCCTCCCCCGCCCTACCCCTCCTCCCGGGGAAAGCTTGCTGATAAGCATGGTTTGAACGGACAAGCCTTTGTGCTCTCCTTCTCTCTGCTCACTGCTCCCAGTCTCTTGGGGACTCTCAGACAGACTTCACATGGACTCTATTGCCTCGTTTCCACCGAGTAGAGCGGGTCGGGTCGGGTCGGATCGGAGCGGCTCAAGCAGGACAGCTCACTTTTAAGAATCTCTGTGGTGTTTCCACCGCCGACCCGACCCTTACTGGTAGGGCGGGGTTTAGGCTGGACTGCGATAGCCGCCGCCAGAATATGGGTCAAACTATCGGGCTGTGGAACAACTGTGATCAAGCCTGCGGTCTCTCGTTTTTGCTTGGTCAAACCAGCCGCTTCTTTATTTATTCCCCCCGTGTTGTGAGCACAGAGACGGCTTGGTGCAACTGATAGAGACAGTGAGCGAACAGCTACGTGACATCGTAGCAGTGGGACACAGTGTAGCCAACTGATTCATTTAATGACGAGGAAAAACACCACACAATAAACAGTGTGGCTCACATTTTCGCCAAAACACAAGACTCTCTTCACTCTAGCCGAGGTGACTACACACGGCGGAAATGATTATTTCGACCAATAAACGGACGTCATGTGTAGCTCCGCCTTTTCGGGACCCTTTCAGGCGGCTGGTACCCCAACGGAGGAGTACCGAAATTAGGAGTGGCTTAGAGCGGTTAGGTGCGCTTAAACCGTACCCTACCCAACTTTTGGCAAATGAAAAGCCAAACTACCCGGACCGAACCGCCCCGATCCAACCCGCGGTGGAAACGAGGCATATGTAAGACTCTGCTGTGTGTGTCTCTCTCTCTCTCTCCAGCAGAGCCGGCCCAAGCCTTCAGGGGGCCCTAAGCGAAATATGATTAGGGGGCCCCTCTCCAATGTTAGTGCTGCTGAAATTATGGATCTTTGTGAAATATCATTCACACACCCAGTGTTTTCCGCTAGTGCCTCCACTGTGCAGCTGTGCGAAAATATTAGACAGCCGAGACTCAGACCCTCCTAGGGGGGTCCGGGGGTATGCCCCCCCGGGAGTTTTTTTTAACCTTTTTAAAGTGAAATGCATGAATCTGGTGCACTTTGAGAGGAAAATTAAGAGGCTAAATCTGATAAATTTAGTGTGAACAAATAATTTGGAGACACTGGGTCAGATGAATTAGAAGCTATTGAAGAAGGACACATGGATTTTATAAAATATAAAATAAAATATTATGGAGGGTCCTCTGGGTTGGGCTTGGAGCTCTTTTTCTTTTACGGGACATATTTCTCTGTAATATAATGAATGCATTTAAATGCAGTTAGAGGAACGAAGCAGAATAACTCTTGTCCAGCTATCTTTTTTCCACAGACGAGGCTGAAATAGGCTATAGACTATACACAGTGCATGGGAAACTGAGGGCAGCCCCATTTCCAATTGTTTTTAAATAAACTCAATACACACTGTGCATGAATGTGAACATGACATGATCAGATAATTTCGGATTGCCTCACAGATTTTTAGGCTATTAATTATCTAGACCAAAACATTTTATTCCTTTTTTTGTATGATGACTCATAGTTGCATAATATGATGTTAATATCAAACACACAAACTAAAAAAAATTAAATAAAAAAAAAAAAATTTGAGGGGGCCCCCCTGGCGGTCGGGGCCCCTAAGCGACCGCTTAGTTCGCTTATGCCTCGGGCCGGCTCTGCTCTCCAGCCCTCTTTTTTTCATCTTCCACCTCCCCACTCTACTTTGCTCCGGTGTGGGAAGTGACTGATAACACCGCATGGGTCCATGAACTGCCTCATGTCCTCACTCCTTTCTTCCCCGTGACTCACTCACTCACTCACCCACTGTCCCTCTTCACACGCACAAATAAAAGCCTTTCAGTGTCCCTGTGAAGAGAGAGCAGGCAGCGGTAACTATACGGCCAGTCCTGTACAGGTTGTTCTCTGCCTCGAGTTTCACACGGTCTAACAAGCGAACACTGTAACATAGTGTTTGCATGTGTGAAAATATGTCTGTGTGTGAGTGGTTTAGTGTCCAACTAAAAACATCTCTTCCTATGTTTTGGTCTACCGCACATTGAGGATGCTTTTTTTCTTTATTCTAAACTAGGCTTGAAAAGATCAGTAAGAGGGGGTGTGGAGGGCCGGTGTGACATACTGAGAGGGCCATAGGGAGGCAGAGGGGTGAACAAGGGTGGCATGTGAGAGAACCAATCAACAGGTCCAGTCGTGACCTTTTGGGTTTGCCGCCTCTCGTCATGCTCACCCAGGCTTGACACTGTAAACATTACTGTCCTCTCTCGTCCCCCGTCTACTGCATCAACGTTTTCTTTTCTCTGTCTCTGCCCGCTCTGCCCTGACTCATTGTCTACATAGACAGATGCTATAACGCCTTTCTGACTGACTTGAAAGCTACAGTGCCAGGAGGAATTCTGAGGAACTGCAACAACACTGTTGGTAAATCGTTGGTGGATGTTATACCGCCTGCTGTACGTCCAGGTTCTATTGTTAGCAGGAGAATCAACTACTGAAACATGTTTTGGGCTCTACTTGGGATTTTCTCTTAGCTCAGTGCTTGTATCAGGGGGGGGGGGGGGGATGGGTGGCACCAGTTTGCAAAAGCTGCCATACTGAGAAATACAGAGAGTTTTGTGGAGCATATAGACTTAATCAACGTTGTGTCAACTTGTTTGGCAATGGCTTGAATGCAGCCAACATTAATTTATATGAAAAGAAGTTACGCACTATATACTTAATTTGATCTCATCCATAATCCTGCCTCAAAAATAAGTGTTGTGGTTACACAATCTCAAAACCTGACATTTATTTCCGGAGTCTGAATTTGAATGACTTGAAGTTAACACCTTCTGTCCTGTCAAGAGGCAAAAGTGTTAACACCTCTGCCAAATATAATCACACTCAAAGGAGGGGTGAAAAGCCGGCTGTCATAGAGAATGGCGTGATGCAGTAATTGTTTGAATATGGGTATAATGGACGTTTTCAAGACAGTCTTTACGGAAGTACTGCCCTCACACAAAAATGTATCACAACAACTGTGTTAATGTATGTACAAAAAGAGAGCTTGAGAGAAAGTTCAAACTTGCTCATTTACTCACCTACGCACAACTGGCAATTCACACCTGGAAGTGGGTGTGTAATGCATAAGTAGAAGTTTACATGGGCGTCTTTTTCCCCGTTGGCCTTCCTTCTTTCACATAGTATGGATGCGTGTTTACAGTTAAGGCAGAGCTGACTCAAGTCATATATATATAAATATTTGCAAGTTGCTTGTCATCATCCTGCTGTGAGAAGGTCAACCCCCTGTGTTTGAAAGCCCACAGGACAGTGGTTTGTGCATGTCCTTATAAAACAAGCTCTAATTTTTAAGACATTTGCAAACTGTCTGCACTCCAGGACTCAAGTCGTATGCTTGCCCGATACCTAAGCGTTGAGGCTTATCTGCTCTTATTTCTAATTAGGTGAGTCATTATATTAACGGATTACCCCTTAATTATCTGTTAGCTGTGGGATCAACATATGAACTGAAATATCTAAACGGATATCTTATTTTGAATGGTGCTGCGTCCCAGATACATAAATGCTCTTCCTGTGCCCACCGCTCTGGCTTGGGTGTGGAAACCACACATTACAAATGGGACACGGCTTCAGACAACACATCTTCAAGTGGGCGTTTGGCCTTACCCCTCCTGTTATGTTCATTTGTCAGGAACAGCAATGGTGTTCCCGGGTCAATTATTATCCAAAAGATGTCCGAAACCAAAAACATCCTAACAAGCAGTGTGAACATGTCATTACCAACTCCATTACTAACTATAATTACTAACTTACCTCTACAAGGAATGGTTCAATTAGGATAATTCACTCGTTTTTCATTTAAAAAAAATACATGTTGAAACTTTTTTTTTTATGTTTCATCACTTTATTACTTTTGAAAGACCAACATTACTCTATAACCCAGGCCCTAATATCACAGTGTATGAAATGCTGGTGGCATTCAGAGGTCGCTGCCCATTTAGGCAATACATGCCTTCCAAACCAGCTAAATATGGGATACAAATCCGGGCAGCATGTGATGCAAACACCAGCTATGCATCAAACATGCAGGTTTACACTGAAAAGCCGGTTGGAGGAGCCCCAGAGAAGAATAATAATGCATAATGTACCTGGGTTATAGAGTAGTGGAAGTTGCTCTACCCACTTGTCCCACACTGTCCCAGCAGCTTCCAGCTTGTCTCTTCCCATATACCAGCCCTTGTCTCTCGATTATCACATCTGGTTACTCTAGAGAAAATGTGAAAAGTTTCAAGAGGCATTGTGGCTTGAAATATAGCCCTGCCTGTCTCTGCATCCCACAGACAGGCTGTCAATTCATAATTCGACATATAGACCCCAGCCAGGATGAGGAGCCCCACATCTAAATGTGTTTTGTCCAGCTCCTTCCACTTCTCCCATTAAAACACCCTCCCTTCTACATTAGGCATTTCCAGAATGATTTTCTGTATTGAATCTGGCATGACCAGCTCAAAAGTGACTTGATGTCAGTCACACGAGTCAGTGCCATCCTAGTGGGCCCTGGCACTGTCTTTATTATGTTTTTTCTGCAGACAGTTTTGCCTGACGCATATTTGGGGATGAAGACCACTGTATTTCACCATTGTTTGACATGAATATCTTGCTTGGAGGAATAGGAATAGCAATTCTGGTTCAAAATCAGAATAATTAGAATCAGAATTTAGTTCAAAATACATCCTCCTCTATTTCACTAGCATGATCAATGATGACTTCCAGAGCCTCCTGGACTGTCATCCTTTTACTTCTTCTGCTCATTTGTAGTGTCATGCGTGTCTGCCTGCCAACAGTGTAATGTTGGTAGGACTCCCATGCAGATAATCTTTTATATGTAGTGCCCCTCCCCTGTTGAGTGTCCACTGAATGTGGGTGGAGTGTTCCCGCGAGAACATAATGGTTCCCGTCAAAAGGCATAACACTTGCACCTGTGTGTGTGTGTGTGTGTGTGTGTGTGTGTGTGTGTGTGTGTGTGTGTGTGTGTGTGTGTGTGTGTGTGTGTTGTGTGTGTGTGTGTGTGTGTGTGTGTGTGTGTGTGTGTGTGTGTGTGTGTGTGTGTGTGTCGTGTGTGTGTTCTTGTGTGTGTGTGTCTGTGTGTGAGATGAACTATTTTCATAGTGTATGTTGATTACCCTAATTAAGTCAAGCAGAAGAAGTTTCATACTGAAAAAAAATACTTTTAACTATCTTTCCTAGATCTTCAAACTTCAAAACGGGTCAATTTGATCTGGAACATAACAGGAGGGTTAAGAGGACCACAGGCAGTGCTTCCTTCACACCTCCTATTCACTTTCATTCATTCACGCCTGTGTGGACTGCTGCCTGGAGGAAGGCTCATTTCCTATATTTCCTTGTCACATATTTCCAGAAATGTGACAAATGTTACACAAATGTAATGAAGGACCGCTTCAAATCACCACATAAGACATGTTCTTGTGACTTGGAGTCAAATGGAGTGGTCTTTTTTACTATCCTTCCAACATTTCTCGTATGTATTGTGTTATGTCTCACCTTCTTTCTGTCTAAGATATGAGACATGCACACGTGGAAAAGACGTGCGACCGTACCGCAGCAGCTATTTCAGGGTGGCCACTGGCCTATTGATTTTCTCATCCTTTTTTGTCTGTCCAATAATGCCCAGTAGAGGTTGTCCGACAGATTGATTGGGAGTGTGTCTGCGTGCGTGTGTTGTTGTGTGTGTGTGTGTGTGTGTGTGTGTGTGTGTGTGTGTGTGTGTGTGTGTGTGTGTGTGTGTGTGTGTGTGTGTGTGTGTGTGTGTGTGTTTGTGTGTGTGAGGATGTGTTGTGTGTGTGTGTGTTTTGTTGGGTGGTGTGCTTCTGTGCTAGTGTTGGCTGCAGATCACTCTGCATCATCATTGTGTCTTGAATGAAATGTGCAATTTGAACGCTTGTCGTCCCCTTCGGACCGTTGAACAAAACGCCACAAACAATCAATGACTAAATCAAACACACCTACTGTAGACAGAACACAAACACACATTGTCAGCCGGCTCCCACCCTGGAGGGACATTCTCTGATAGGAATCAAACATGGTGTTCACAGACACAAGCAGAGAGATAGGAACAACCTTGACTTAAATTGAATACCATAGGTCAGATACTGCACTTGAATGGTCGTGCCATTCAGGTGACATGGTTGTAGTTTGGAATGGAAACTAAAGCAATGCTCAAAGATATTTTTGGAGTTCCTTGCCCTAAAATAAATTCCCTTCTGATTGAAATAATTTGATCTGGCAACAGTTTAATTCGCAAACTCTCTGCAGTGTGCAATAGCTCAATACCGCTGCCCCCAAATCTCCAACCACAGCCACTTCTCTCCAACATTGTCTCATTCTGGACTCATTCCTGCCCAGACCTTGATTCACTTTGTAAAAAAAAAAAAAGTCTGGGTGTCTCTGTTAGAAGACCATCTAAGGCTGCCTGAGGATGAAAAAAGCCTATTCAATCCCTGGGACCAAATTGAACTGCTATGATACCGAGATGGAGGTTAGCCAGGTGGTTTTCAAGAAGACATAACCAGTTGAAGCAGATTTTAAAAGGTGATTTTAAATTGAATGACATTCATCCCCCTCCTGGGGCTAACCGTGCTTGTGCGTGTCATAGCCAATGTTGAAAGAAATCAAAATCATCTCTCCGGTCATTTTGTAAGTCTGGAGAGTACTGTGAGATAAAAGGTAGATATTAGTTTGAGGTAAGAGGACACTGAGTTACACAGTTATGCTTTTTTCATATAGTACATTTTCAACTTTGATAAAAGGGATGTTGCTCCTACGAAGACTATATCCATCTGCAGAATACAGGTACAACTCTTAAAGACTGAACAGGTTTAAAATATATATATATCTAAAATCTAAAAAGTGGTATTATTTTCAAAACCCATATTCAAAAAATAAAATGTTTGGCTCATTGACATGTGATATGTCCTAAATAAACAAATTAAAAACATCAACAGTTTGTCAGCAATTAATGGGCAATCAAACAGTGTAGCCTTTCAAGCTCACAATTGAACCAGTCTGCATCTATCAAGGCAGGGACCCCTTTGGTCGTTAAGAAAGTACTACATGTCCATAACCTCTCAATATACATGCACAGTTAATTAAATGTCAGCTATGCGGCACAACTTCTCTCCGGGCCTACTCATTAACCTTCTACATTCAATATGTCAGATGAAGTAACCTTTTCGCTGCTCACTCATGTTCTTGAGACCCTGTTTTCTGAAGTGAATAACTTTCCCATCCCGACGTATTTATTATTCTTTTGTCGTTATATCGGGCAGTGTGTGTAATTTTGCCATGCCCTGATTTTAAAGTCGTTCATTATATGCGTGGAGCCCTGTGGCATAACTTGCCTTATTAAAATACATTGGCCTATTAACTTCTCTTTAAGGCCTGCCAGCTCATTGAAGTACTCATGTACATGCATGGAAGCCATGCATTAGAAGCAGGCATTCTTAATCCACTTTGACTGACCAGTCTTTTATTAGGACTTGTTCATTTTAATCATGGTTGCCCTTTTTTCTTACCTCGCTGATCCTATTAGTAGTACTTTATGAAATAATATCTCAAAGGTAGCTGCAGGCACTTTTGATCAAATCAACAATCCATTTTACGTGTCAAGGTGATGACATTTTCCCATTATACTTATGACTCAGGGGAACCAAACAGATTACGTATTGCCATGCAGAATTTCATCTGGCCATTTTATGTAGTTATTATTGAAAGAGACAGTCATTATTGGAACAAAGCCTTGGGTGTTTGCTCACTAGGTTATTCCTCATAACGCAGGGTCCTTGTATTGTTTGCACTTACGTCTTATGTGGGCTCATATGTTAAATGTGTGTGGGCATCTTGTTCTTCGGTGGGGTTGATGGCAATAATTGAAAGAGCAGCGTATGACCTTTTACCAAGGACGCTCCTGCTCCTGTTTTTTAAGTCTTCCATCTGTCCGATCAATACTCTGCCATTTTACCTCCATAGTGGCGAGGCACGGCCCGTTTC
This sequence comes from Ammodytes dubius, assembly GCA_026122265.1. Taxonomy (NCBI): domain Eukaryota; kingdom Metazoa; phylum Chordata; class Actinopteri; order Uranoscopiformes; family Ammodytidae; genus Ammodytes; species Ammodytes dubius. The sequence goes on along the minus strand of CM047508.1, from coordinate 29,410,266 downwards.
TACAATCACTTATCCCTGGAACGGCAGAGAACTGTCACACAACTTTTTTTTTCTTGAAATCACAAGCAGCAGCAGCAGCAGAGAAGCCATTTATACCAGTCATCTATCCCTTTGTGATGCCCCGTTTGGGAGCGGGCGATGAGAAGTGGGGAAAGTCGAAAGGTTGCGTCCTTGGAGAGAAAAAGCTACTAGACAGAGATTTGGTGCTCCAACCTGAACAGGAAATGGAACTGTCTCCTTATGGCGAGTTGTTCCCCGATCACGATGTAGCATGTCAGATATAGTTGAGGCAGTGGGAATTGCTTAGGTTCTCTCAAAGTGAAGTTTTAAAAAGGCTTTAATACAAAAAAAGTTTTAACTTTTTCTATCAACTTTAAAGGTAGTTCAGGGATAAAAGGGGCTTGTAAGTAAAGGCTTGAACTCACACATGCTACCAAATGAATAGTTTATTGTTAGTCAAGAAATACAGTAGAATCCACACAGGCTGCTTTAAACATACACAACCGTCTCGAAAGGTAAAAGCACCCTGGAAACAGCTTTGAGGTACATGAAGTGGTTTTTCTCGACTTAATCTAAAATGGCTAGTAAAAAAAAATTTTGTCATCTTCCCTTGCTTTCTTTACAATAGGGATATTGAGAAACGTTGGCGAGGTTAGAGGTGTTGCTAGTTGTGGTTTTCAAAGTTCCATGACTAAACTATCTGTACAAGGGGACTACACAGGTATTAAACATATTGTACTTTGTTGAGATGTCCTGAATAGCCAGTAGGAATAGCAGGTTTTGAATGGAAAGACTAACACAGCATGGTTGGGAATCATATACTGATCAAGCAATCCAATGATGTGTTGATTATGTGAACCATCCTTCTTTGCCAATGCATTCAACACAGTGACTGACTTACATGCCTCTGTATTCAGAGTATGGCCTCATACTAAATCACCATCCCAATGTGGCTAACAAACCTTTTCTATGTCTTTTTTATTCTCTTATGGTCTCTTGGGGACTTGGATCTGCCTTCCCCTGAACGATCTGTACCACACACATACACTCCTCCACTAAAGGTAAGAGAGCTACTTCCATCAATCACCTTCTGTTTGAGGATTTTTATTTTATTTTATTTGCACAAGACGAAGTGTGTCCTCCAAGGAACATTTAGCAGTTCCGATTGTGAATCAAAGCTTGCATCATTGACATGGACATATAGCTAAGGACTGACTGTGAACCTGTATTTGCATACGCCACGCACATTCCAAGATCTCATTAAATATTCATACGCCTCTGAAAACAAGTCCCCGAGAAATAGAGATCGCTGTCACAGCTCTGTGAATCACGGAATAATTGTGGCTCTTCAAGGCGCCGTAATCAGTGCTACCTGCTGTCATCGTATATATACACACACACACACCACACACACACACACACACATGCATGTAGCGGTGAAATGCAGTATATAGAAGGTATACACTTCATATTGTTGATGTCTCTTTTAGACCATGGGCACAGATTGAAGTAAAGCCCTGTGAAAGGTTTGCAGTTTGATGTGTCACACACTATCACTTCAGATGCACTCCCCTCTCAAATCTCTCATCACCAAAGAGGAGACCTAATAAACCCAGTGGACAGCTACAAGCTTGAAGTGTCAAGCCGCATCCCTCCGAGTAGTCCCCCTCAACTCACTTCCAGATGTGAGTAAGAGATTCTTAAAAGCCGTGGAAGTGTTTATCTCCCGAAACCAATAGACAGAGTACAGAAGTTTGGGGAAAGTGGAAAAAAGTTCAGAAGCTGTCTCTTTCTCACCGCTAGTGCAGGAGTAATTTCCCACTGCCTATCAGGAGCGTTACAAGCTGTGTCACTGTGTGTTAATGGGAGGGAGCAGTCATGCCCTTTCCAACTGCATGTTTCGTCAAGGTAAACTGTTCTTCTTTGTTCTGTGAACAAGGTCAGAGAAAGCGAGTGGTCCAAATGAAACCCGTTTAGAATTTAAATAAAAGGGAGAATACACAGAGTGCTGTTCTGTTTAATATGTCACTTTGCTGAGCAGAAAAAAAATATATAGTATAAGAAATACTTGATCAGTCAAAATTGCTAGCCTGGTCCTACCAGACCATCGTACTTCATTTCATTTGTACAGAAGGTGCCAGGCAAGAGTTAGTGAGCAGGGGAAATAACACAACATGTTACAGTTTAATTTGACCATCTTTGCCAAACATGAGAATTTCCAACATAATTGGCCATTATTCTTTAACTCTACATTGTTGTGATTTTTTTTGTTTTGTTTCCTCTTTATAGCCACAGATGGCAAGTTAAACAAATATTTCAACTTTTTGAAGAATATAATTTTTCACTTTGTAATGACCGTTAAATGCCAGATGAATAACTCCTTCATTAGTATGGTTAATATGAAGCTAGAACCAGCAGGTGGTTAGCTCTCCACATGTGAGCGCGAGATGAGTTTCATCCACATTTGTTCAGTCATCATTCTCACACATATGACGGAAATGATATTTTCCCATGAGACCAGCTGTCTGCCCAGGCTGCATAATCACTTGGGTTTTTGCCCACGTCATCCATCTGTAAATGTGTACTTTTTAAACATGTTGCTGCAGTGATTTTTGGATGGCTTCTAAAGTGATGCCAGAATGTAGGCGACCTACACTCAATTATGTACCTGAACACATCCTGTGCAGACATGTTGCTACAGTAATAGGCCTCCTGTGTACACATGGTGGTATTGATGTTCTCATCTACATCTTGGCATGAAATCGAATGAGTGTTATTTCCATAAATGTCAATTTATTTCAACAAAAAGTATTGGTATTGGCTGGCTGACATGTTGTAGCTGCCAGTCGATGGAATTGAAATGTACCGCAAGCAGTCTGCCCCTGTTTCAGTCAACCGCTAGAGAGTTGTATCTGACAATGTCATACACCATCCGAATTGAAAGAATACATCAAAGAATAGACTTCAGAAACAGACAGTTTGTTTATTTTTTCTGATTATTGCTGCCAACTTGGCTGTGAGTATAGTAATGTTGGTCTTTCTGTCAGTAAGTCCACCCCTTTACCGACAACTACTGGATACATGACCATGCACTTCTAGCACAGAATCATATGGATGAATTGTATTGATTGTGATCGTCCCTACACCTTTCCTCTAGTGGAATCATCAGGTGAAAAACTAATTTTGTCAAATACTTGTTCTCATAAAAATGTCTGCTAAACTAAGGGCATTTCCGTTACCCTCATCTGCCATTTGTGTTTAGTGCTAACCAACTAATGTAAGCACCCTAACGTGATAAACCAAGATGGAGCACATGTTCCCTGCCAAAAAATAAGGAGATTAGCATGTATCCCCAAAACATTGCATAGCTGCTAGTATGAAGACTCTGTCATGCTTTTCTTTGTCAGTGTGACAACATTACAATATTGATATGTCTCAGTCTCACTTTGGAATATGAAATGTTCTGCAGATATTTGAACTTCATCTACAGTGGAACCCTGTTTTCCTCAATTCGCTTTTATTCAAGACTGACTGCGTGACGAAAGCTGTACCTAACCTTTATCTTTGCCGCCTACATTAATTACCACTTACCTTGGTTGTGTGGGTAATCATCAAAAAATAACTGTGATGAGGTTGTTTTGATGAGAGCCATTAGTTTTGTGTTATTATCATAATCAATTTGCATGAGTCATCTCCTCCGTCTCAATTTGTCTCTTTCATTTAATAACAGTAAAAGAAAAAAACCAAACAACGGCGATGCTGTAGGCATTTGCCTGCCCCCACAGTGTCATGTTTTTATTTTTTTAAATTTAAAAAAAAAAAATTTTGGGTGAAATGGGGCAGAGAGGGGAGTGACATGCAGAGAACGACCGCGGGCCGGTAATCGAACCCGGGTCTGCTGCTGGGCCCGACCCGGGGGTGCCCTACCAACTGAGCTAAGGGCGCCCTCTGTGTCATGCTTTTTTTAATACGAAACCCTAACAGCCCTCTATACTCTGGGAAAGTTACCTGCTTTCATTTATATGTGTGGCGCTATGCTGACTATTCTGCTCGTAAATTGCCAGCGTGTCACTTCGCAGTGCTTCGATATATAACTTGTCCAGCCTGATAAGTAAATCATCATTGGTGTCCTTCTACTCTCTACCACTCTCTCTCTCCCTCGCATTAAACCACGTTATTGATGTTCAGAAAGTGAAGTTGATGTATTCTGCTTGTCACGCTGTGGTACGCGTCCATTGCTGCATTATAGATGTAATGTTTCACCTGCAGATTCAGTGATTTATGTGTGTCCCCGAGTGTTAATATGTTCCTGTGTATGAGGACAGGGACAGGGACAGGGATTAGCATGATTTTCGCACTGCTGGACATGCGCGGTGTTTTCCTGCGTGGTCGTGCATGCATTCATCTCTGCTTTTTTGCTGCCCACATGGCAGCATGCTGAAGAGCCAAGCCGGTGAGGAATGGAGGTGCTTCACGTCCAGAGCAGAGCTGTTCATTTAGATAAGAGCAGCAGTGTATTCAGGACATGAAACGGAGGGGTTAGGGCCATGGCCCATAGATCAGCCAGCAGCCAGCAGGATTTACAGGCATTTCAGAGAGAATTTAGTGGGGAGAAACTGGGACTAATCCTGTTTGTAAAAAAAAAAATCACGTCACAGGTAGAGGGATTAAGGCCTGCTGGGTTGTCAGCCTCAACATAGACACCACAGTCTTGGCAATAAGGAGGAAGAGATGTGTGCTGTTCCCTGAGTGTGTGTGTGTGTGTGTGTGTGTGTGTGTGTGTAAAGGTGTTTTGGTGGGAGGATGTGAGAAGGGGCCAGGGGGATTTGTGAGCATGGGGGAGCGTAACTGACCTTCAGTAAACACACACATATACAGCGGCTTACACACAGAGGTGCGCTCAAGTCTGTGTATGTTACATTACACGCTTACTCATTCATTCAAAGCGTGCCATGTCAGATCAGAGAGTGTTTGGTGCGAGATACAAAGTCGCTGTCTGTTGACTCTCTCTGAGTCAGCAGCACTTTGTCTCGTTCACCTTCAAACAAGCGCTGTCCTGTTCTTTTGGTTATGTTCAATAAGGCAACAAGGCCAGATTATTAAACATAAATCTCAACACTTGACTTATTACATCAGATCTTTCTTGTTTTTACCTGGGCTTTCTTTTGTTCTAGTTGTAATATTGTTCTCATTGGTTGCTGTGGCATTTCATTTGTATTGCTGCAAGACAAGATTACTTATGGAAAAGAGAAGCACTGAAGCTTAAAAGCCTTTGAGCCCTACCAACCACAATGATGGATACTTTTACATTACTGATGATTTTGTTCTTCAAAATGTCCTAATCATTAGCGGTGGTTGCCTTGCGGCTGCTGCTAAATAGTAGCTCATCCATCTATCTTACACATACAAGTCAGTGTACTTGTCATGAAGATTACAGCTATAAAATGTTGTTAAGTTCCTCTGAGGGGGAGTCTGACAAGAAAAGCCCATCATCAGTGGTCTTCAGTTAGGCTTAAAAGGCTTAAAACATTTGGCTGGCTGCATTTATATTGCAGAGGAAGACTGATGACATATGTTTTTAAATGTAGCTATATATTTATTTCTTAAATTAACTTAAAAAACTCTTAAATGTAGCTCAATTGTCGTGTTTGGATTGTTACTTAAGATGAGGATAGTTCTACTGGAGACCAGGAATATCTATTGCAAATTCAATGTATATTTTCTCCCAGAAAAGTTAAGGAATACTGCTCTGATGATCAAAAATAGGTATGCAACACATACAGTATCATGACAATCTGCAGATGTGGTTGAGATGTGTTGCTTCGGACCACAGCAGTACACAGAGGGACATAAACATTAACTGATTAATGACATACCCATTGCAGGCAAAACTAAGGAATCATGAAGACAAATTCAAAGATATTATTATAGGAGTTAACTGTAAAATAATTCCAAGTGGATTTGCTAAGGACGTTAGTCACATACATGTACTAGATGGAATGTAATCGGTTTAAAATAAATGTAAAAGCCTCAAAATAGTTTTAAAGGAATATAATAATTTTAATTTAGATAAGTGACAGTCAAAATGGCAGAGAGCATCTGTTGTGGGACCTACTTGGCAAAAGCACAAGCCACATCACTAGACATTTTAAAAGAGAAACAATTCATTACTTTCTGTAGAGCAGCACATGTTAAACACTAATGAATTACATATTAATTTCAACATGAATTTACACTGTGGAAACCACTGATGAATTGCATATTAATTCCTATATTAGTAAACACTGTGGATAACACGCTGAGGAGCAATAGCTCTCTTTAACAAGTGAGCTGGGTTTACATATTAAACATCAGACCACACACACACACACACCAAGCAAAACACCAAAATCACTAACTCAAAGGAAAACACATTAAGAAGCAGTATGAAAATGCATGAGAGAACAATATGAATATTCATAAGAGAAGTATCAATGGAGCATTTTGAATAAAAACTTTAACATATTCAAAATATAGTTTTTTTAAAGAGTTACCTCAATGCACCAGTGTATGAATCTTCAAAATATGTTTTAATTGAGTTCATGAGCTGCATTTAAAAAAGGCCCACTGTGTTCAATATGTATTGTTAAAACTGTAGATTAACAATCTCCAGAGCAAACCTGTTGTGAAGGAGGTTTTTCTTGTAAGACAAATAATACTGCTGTTCTTCAAGTTCATGTTTTAAAATGAAGCTAAAGCCAATGGTAAAAAAATTGTAAAGGAAAGGCTGGATTGAGCTTTACAATATAGGACGGTGTCATCAGCATAGACATAGACACATATATTGCAAACCAATGTACAGAACAGTGGTGAACAGGCCACATTAGATTATTAAGCCCTCAATGGAACAGTTACATTGTATAGTGGTTGATGCCAGAGAAAGGTCATAGTCAAAAGAAAATGGTTATGAACTAAATACTTCAGGCCATGACCCATAACTGAATGTGGGCACGCATATGCACGCACATGCAGAGACACACTCTTGCACGGTGCATATGTGCACACTGTTACCTAAGATGTGCCACCAAATGTCCCCGCCTTCTGCCTCATTTAACCTGGCAGAGCAGCCAGTAATAATCTTGCAGATGGCCACCTCAACTTTATCTGTCTGCCTCTCTCTCTTTCTCTCTGACAAACACATTTCCACACACTTTTACTGCCACATTTTTCTCTCCCGCCCACATCCCAAATCTGGCTTCGCTTGACGTTGGCTCAAAAAATACCTTCCGCAGTGGTCTTTGCTGTCTCCCTGACCTTCACCAGCAATAGGTTCATTATTTGTTTTTTTTTCATGGCCACAGGAACCCTACTAGTATTAGTTTGCATCCACAGAGGTACAGCAACACAGCAGGGATATTGTTTGAGCCTCTCCGACACACCGTCGCAAAGCTAGCCGGCCTGATGTCTGGAGTCTAAACGTTAGCCAAACCAATTGCTGTTCCTTATGAGCAGCTGCAGCCTCTTCTCCCTCTCCTTGGTTTCAACTCCCTCTTCTGCCAAATTCAATTTAGTACCAGGACACATGGGATAGTAGGCCGAGCTTTCAGATGATCAGAATCAAGTCTTGCTGGCCCTAATGATAATAGTCTGACATCTCATGTAAAGACCACCTCTCATTTCAGAGAGACTCCGATGTCTCCGTCTCCATCTCCACTCTTTTAAAAATGAATCTCAAAACATTACTGCCATATCATCATCAGAGGCTGCAATTACTTTCCCTACAGGACATAGGCAAGAAAAGACATCAGATACACATCATTCTACTTCCATGATGAAATGTCAAAAAGTATGTGAAAGCACAAACTGCCATCATGTCTCTCTGTCTTGCACGCGCCACACACACACACACACACGCACACACACACACACACACACACACACACACACACACACACACACACACACACTTACTCAATCTTGCCTCATTTCTTGTACAGAATTTCCCACCCCTCCAGAGGTGCAGATACAATAATTGAGGAGAGGGAAGAGAGACGGGAAGAGATAGGACTCCAACATTGTGCGATGCCAGACCGAGTCAGTCGGCAGCACTGCATATTCCTCACTTATTAATTTGACTTCATGAATGAGCCGGCATTGTGCAGTGAAAATGACTGGAGATTAGCACTGATTAAAGAGGGAAATCAGTTAACATAAGCGCCGCCCCCACATCCTCCCCAGCATCCCGCCTAATTAAATGCAGCCATGTGGAGCTGGGGCTTGTCGAGGCTGACTCTCTCCTGGGCCTATAGCTCCACTGCTGAAGCCCGCGTATCAAATATGTAAAGCACTTTCGATAGCGGACAGATGGAATTCATTATTTCCCCGCCATTGACTGATGAGGCTACATGAAAGTTAGAGATGGCAATTACTGTTGACGTAAACGGCGTTTTTTTTGTCGCTGTTTTTTCATGTTTCTTTGTCTTCACATGATGTAAGATACAGAGAAGATTCTGCAAAGCTGTTGAAGGGCTGTACAGAGAATTGGATTATCCTCAATGTTTTGTCATGTTTCTGTAATCAACAACGGAGGTCACGTTTCGAAGTAGACCAGAAGCTATTCCTTCGTAGCTCTTTTAGAGAAGTGGAATGTGTATGAAGTGCTCCAAGTTTCCTACGTCCAAACTAATGGAAGATAATTCCATAACTATAGAACTAATGATGTATCCGGTCAACCAAAGCTTTTTTTTTCAAAAGGTATTTCATCTCTTTAGTCATCCAAATCCAATGAAACAATAGTCCATCATTCCCATGGTGAAGCTGAAGCAGTACTCTGCCTGCTAGGTAAGGCGCTCCGTAGGGTCACTGTCAGGTTGACATGGCCTTGGGCCAGACACCTAACCTGTTTATGGCTCCAACGGCAGCTCTCCTGTCTGCTCCTCTGCTCTGACTCCTGTTGGTGTTATGTCCACATTACTTTTTATCAAATATATTGTCTGAAACAGTTTAAAAGGTGTATTTCCAGAGCCTTGACTGGCTCCCTTCAGAGGCTGCATTAAATGCTCTAAGTC